>JAUMHM010094941.1:0-25209 GCA_032362435.1 Melikaiella ostensackeni
CGCATGCAAGGGTAAGGATGATACTCTAGGAGGTCGCCCGGTATCCCAGAGACACTGTTCAAGACACATCGCCCGTGCCATTCAGCTTGCGGCACGGTTGTTCACGCCTTAGCTTTGGGGTTTTTGCCTGCGGGACCATCCCTGGACAATTGCCCGCGACTGCTTATCAACTTTTGTAACCGTATTCAGCAGAAACTCTTGGCACAGGGACCCTCCATCCGCAACCTGAGGACGCGCTCGGTGGCTTTGTCATATGCCCTTCGGTTTGACTCCAAAGGAACGGAATATATATATATATATATATATATATATATATATATATTATATAGGATATATATAAGAGCTTATGAGGGAGTTGAAACGGTTACTGGTTTATAGCCTGAAAAGCATCCCTGCTTGTCGACAAAATGCCAAGACACTTGCTGGGAAAATGCAAGAGGCGGTCATCCTTGGGTCGCTCCGTGTCCTTCGGGTCCACGAGACTTTCGCCGGACCGTAGTCTCAAGTCCGTCGCAGACTGTATCCACCTATTTCACGTTTTTGAGATGTGATTGCAGCTGAAATCTTACCGCGATTTCGCCGAGAGCGGGTGCCATTTACTGAAATGGTTCCCGCTCTGGTGAGATCACGTGGTTGTCTTTATGACAAAATCTTAACTATATATATATAGCCCTACATGAATTCATATATTTTCACTAAAAAATTATTAGTTTTCCACCCTAACATTCCGACTGGGAAGGGGATATGGGTATATTTTCACTCAGTCCTACCTTTGTAAGAGTATGGCCATGAAAATATCCGCACATGTCATTTTCAATGTTAAAACTTCGAAAAACTTTTAAAATCTTATATCTTTGACACTGATTTTTACGGGTATTTTTATGACCATATTCGTATTCAACGCATGAAGATACATCGACATACAAGGTTTGAAAAATAATAAAAATTTATGATTTTGTGCTTTAAAAATTCCCAATCTCTACCGTAGTCGTGAGTTTGATTACTATTAATATTGCTGTGTTGGAGTTCTGTATATAATGCCTTATCACCAAGATAAATGAAGAAGCTCCTGGTTTTTCCTTCGTTATTTTAGAACATTATGAAAATATATCAGAAAAAAATAGTTGCTTTAATAGCTTCTTTATTGTATACCTGAGAAAAATCGTGATAACAATTACATAGCGGCATGGAACCTGTAGCCAGGAAGTCAGCTTATCAAGTATACAAAAATCACATCAAAGATAAGTTCGACTGCTGTGGTACAACCTTCAATGTAAGTCAAGATAAATAAATTTATTCTATATCAAGGTGGGTCGAAAATACTTTTTTTCGATTTCGAAATCGGCAAGGAGTAGAAAAGTCGCCTTTTGTTATTACGACCAAAAAGTTTCACTGTCATTTAAAAAAATGTTTACATCTTGAGAGAACTCCGAACCTTGATAGTGAAAACAATCAAGAAAGACGGCATTGTTCTATTTCTATGTATTTTATGTTCATTTCATCATGTAAAAACTTGCTTAAATCTTTATACGATCAGAATACCTCACTCAGAAGCCTATTTTATCATGACAAATCAACAAGAAATAGAAAAAAAATTTAAATAAACTAAATTTGCTTACTTTCTCCAAACAAGGATGGTTTTGGAAAACAGCAATCGTATCGGGGAATTAAACCTGAAATTTGGCTTTATTTACAAATTTTAAGATTTTGAAGCGTTATTCCAGCAGCTAGGAATATGGAATAAATAACGGGATCTGGCATAAATCAGAAAAACATGTTTCCTCGAAACATGTTCCTCTGATTTATGGAAAAAGAAGCCAGGTCCTGTTTTTCATTCCAAATTCTCAACTGCTGGAAGTAGAACGCAAAACCTATCTAAAAATATTGTGATTCTTGCTAACTTTGCAATGAGAGTTCATGCTTCTTCTTGGTTCCAAAAAACAAAAGGTTCAAAGATCAAGGTGAAATAGAATGAAATAATTTGAACAAACTAAAATAGGATGATTTATTAAAATAACGTAAATTAAAAACTTCCGTAACTTCTATATCTTATTTGAAGTATTAATGATGATATTATAATGGACGTTTATTTCATGGCACCTATTTCTGACGGCGTGCTATTTATACTGTTAATCTCATTGTAAAACAAATGACTGCGAATTAAGTACAAGCTCGGCTTTCTAATATTTGAACTTCTTCTAGATTTGTAAACATACATGCAAATATGCTTAGCTTTATCAGTCCAATGTCTACTTTGTAATGAGATTTTATTTTCAACATTTTAAGTAAAAAAATTTTGTGAAAAAAAATGACTGGAACTAAATTCATGGAATTTGAGCAAAATAATTCCTCTGATTTTAAATGAAAATCTTAATTTCAGATTCAGTTTTGAAAATAAGATAATGTACCCTTAAAGGTAGACCAATTTTGCTTCAATCAAGAAAAATTTGAATGAACTTAAGGCAAAAGCAATATCTTTGTATTACAGCATTAAGTATTTTGTTACTGTGCAAAATGCTGACGTTATTCTTGACCGATCCCAACAGGTCTAAGCAACATTAAAAAATTTGGTTTTAAATAAAAATATTGCATACAAAAATAGGAAATCTCGATGAACTATGATTTTTTTTATATGAATTATTTTCGATATGCGAGCGTTGTAAAATTAAATAGCCAATCAAAGTTTCAATTTTTTAGATAGCTGATCAGCTACGAATTCCATTAGACGCCTGAATGGCTATCGAAAAAACATTTGTTCAATCTTTGTAATATATTTTTTTATTTTAATGTTTATCTTATCATAGCAAGACTTGCTCGAACCTTTATGCGCTTGAAATAACTCACACAGCAAGACTAGCATATTATTGAACAACGACAAGAAATAGAATAAAATAATTAAAATATACTAGAGTCACATAATTTCCTATAATAGTGATGTTATTAGATATCATAGATCGTATCTCCAACTATCGATTATATTGATTCCAACTTTCTGTGTTTTATAATTTTTTAACACGTTGCAATTTTATTTAGATGGTACTCTTCTGGTATGAAGTGAACATTGACATTCTAAGCCCTTCTCATCAGTTGCCGAAGGACATTGTGTATAAAACATAAAATAATAATAATATATAAGGCTGGGGAGGGGGTGTCAAAATATTTTTCCGCGTGAGAAATTGGGAGCAATATAGCAACATTAAAAAAAACATGATTGAAAGCCTTACATAATTATGCAATCAAATAATCTAATCAATTTCCTAACAGCAGGTTTATGCAGCCATCATTCTCAAAATTATTTAGGCTTCATGACATATTGAAGTGGTTTGAAAAATTGTTTTTACTAACGACTGAGTATTCATATTTTTTACGTTTTCAATTTGTCACTAATCACTGCAAAAAATCACAAGAATTGAAATAGAATTTGTGAGCAAAACCTGTATTATTTGTAGGGTGGCAGTTCAGAACTAGATAACACAATTTTTTATTTAAAATGTGTTTATTGACTGAAAAATTCTTGAAAAATCAAATACACATTGAAAATCTACGTATAAAATGTTCATGAACAAATTTACCTATTTCGCGTTGTCGAACTTACACAATTTTTTTTCTAGAATAATTTCTTTTTCTGTCAAAAATAATATCTTGACACAAGAAATGTCCATTGAAGAATACACTTGTGAATGTCACCAAAAATTATTATCTTGGCTTCTTTATCTATCTATCTATTTGGCCTCTTTTAATTTATAATATTCTTTTTCTTAACGAAATATAGTTCCTAAGATAAGAATAAGTGATTTCGCGGAAAAAAAGTATTTGTCTAAAGCAATTGCTTATACAAATTGTTCATAACAATGAAGATTGTTGTTGAAAGACAATTTATTGGGACAAGATATCATTTCTTAGATGAAAGGAAATGATTACCCAGTAAAGAATCTATTTTTGAATATCTATGTATAAGACTAGTTCTACGACATTCAAATAACAGCCGTTTGAAGGTTTGCTTTCTGGCGTTGAATCCACCTACCATATGTGAAAGTTATCCTATTGGACGATTTTAAAAATATGTAGCTTCAAAGTTCAAGGTTTTTCTGGAAAAATCGTCGTTTCGAAATCTCGCGCACATCATAAAGAGCACATCATATTCTTTACATCTGGACCGAGAACCCGAATAAAGATTCCGAGATTGCTGAGTAATCATAAAAAATGTTTACCCATGGAATGGAAACTTCCGCGAAGCTAAGAAAAAAAAAGAGATTCGTTGAATGCGTTAACTTGTTATCATAATCATTCTTTGCGAAAATTAATATTTGACTTCTATAAATAAAGGTGAAAAATAAATTTTTTTCTCGAATTTCGACCTGCAGAAGACATTTTTTTTATTAATATTAAAAGAGTTACAAATCGCTAAAGTCAATATTGCCCACCAAAAATTTAAAAATTTCACTGAATTTCTTACTTATATTATTCAAAATACTAATTTTAGTCTACGACATATGCTTAACTTAAAACAATCAATAAATATCTTGCACTTATACATCCCAGCTACGAAATACACTATATATCATCTGTATGTTGTATGAGCGCCAAACTTTGTCGCATTTAACATGCAACCATGACAGTCATTGCTCTCAACTATCATAGACAAAAAAAACTACAAATTATTTTATTTGGTTATTTTGGAAAAGGGCATGAACTTTATTTTTTAAAATTTGTTTTGTTGGTAGCACGTCCTTGTTTGTGCTCGCAACCTGAAAGCAGAAATATTACTTTGATACCCAAGTCTAACCTGTCAACAATTAACCCACCTCACACCAAATGACACTCCTCATAGAAATACGTAAAATATATTTTCGATGAAAATTAAGAGAATTGATCATTAGAAATTTTTAAAGCCAAAATTTTGATCAATCGAAGGAACCAGTTGAAAAATAGTGAAAGCAATTTAATTCATCGAAAAATGTCAATCAGCGGAGAAAATTTTCATCGTCATGTCAAAAACACATTTTTTAATTTTTAATTTTACAAATATCAAGTGAGTAGTAAAAAAACTGATCATATAATTCATTTCAAATATTCTTACTAAAAAAAAAAAAATTCTACAGAACTTTTGCTATAAGACCCAACCACTTTTTCCCATTATTTAGTTCGTACTGGTATCCACCTCATACTGGATTCCCCTACATCTCTCAATAGGTACTTACATTGAGTGTGGCAAGGGATTTTCGTAGCGAAATTTAATCTTTTACATCTTTCATGTATAAATGTACAGGATCCTTTAGATTTAATTTATTTATTTATTTCATGGTGTTCTTTGTTGTAAACCTTAATATAATTGTATTTTTCATTTTTTCCAGATAACGAGAATGCTATTTTCAAAACATATGTCAACAATACTTGTGGTATTGTAACTGATAAATGTACAGTATGAAGACATTCCAAAATGATTATTAAATGATTGATGAAAATAAAAACTTATTGAATAAAACGTGAACATGTTCCACGTGAGGAATTAATACATTGTAGGAATAAATTGTGATATTTTTATTTATCCCTTCAGCCACTCTAGTAATCTGTCGTACACCTCCCAATAAAATCTTTGATATCTTGAAATCTGGTATACAGGTATACAAGTACTCGAGCAGGTATTCAATTAAGATAGAAAACATTTAATATTCTTGTTTACTGCTCTTTGAATATCATTTTTCATTTGAAAATATTTTCCGAATGTTGAATTGAAAAATTAATTAAAATATTAACTTGAAAACGCAGTTAGATTGTAACTAATCGTAGCAGATCGTAGCGTTCGTAGCGAGTCATAGATTTAAAATGAAACAGAAACGCGGATTAAAAAGCTGCAACGAAGCTATCTAAAGATAAGATGAAAAGAATATCCTGGTTTTTCTATGCTATAAAGCGTTGATGACTCAGCAGGTCTCAAAACGTCGAGAATCGACTAAAACTGGATAAGTTCAAATTGACATGAGTCTAAGTCATTCCATGATAAATGATGAGAATGTGCAAATTCAAATTTTCCCGCCAAACTATGAGTGCTATTGAAAATTGATCCAGAACTATTTTGTAGGTTTTTTTTAGGTGGAAAATTTTGCTGTTGGAGCTTTACTCCTATTTTGCGTTGTTTAACTATAAATTTGAATTTCCTATTTTCCTATTGAATTTTCCACGTTCAAAACAAGAACTGTAATTTCTATTGGAAAACAGTCACAAGCAATTCCATCATGCATGATAAGAATATAATAGACTCAAATGTTTATTTGAATATCCTCACAAAAATACTGTGAATGAAGTTGATTCACCTGCACATAAACCAGATGTCAACAAATCAATAAACTTATTATTCGGAAACTCTTCCTCATCGAAGGAAGTTGATAATTCTTTGAGATACGACGTTTTATCTTCAAAAAATTATTTTGTTAATTTATCAAAAACTGAATCACGCAGCCTTGTAGATATATAGTCATGCTTATTTAAATAATCTCCAGTAATTTACATTTAATCATGCAAGCACATATTTCTAGCAAGGTTATTCATAAAATATTACAGTTTTTCTGTATAAAATAATAAATTTTTTGTACCACACAAGACGTCAAAGAATAAATGTACGAAGAGACCCCACCCCCTCTCTCTATTCGATTCCGTTTTCGGATCACTCATTTTGATAAGAATAACTTTTATAGGTTTTTTTTCGCGAAGCTACGAATTCTCGCACGTGCACTGTCGCCTTGAATTAGAAGACGTGTTTGTACAAATTTTGCATGCATGAGTCGATTTTAAGACGCTTTCAACAATATATTTTGGTTCAGTCAACCAAATTTTATGTTTTTTTTCAGTAAAATGCTCTCTTAAAGTATTTGGTAGATTCAACAAGGAAATTTCGTTCATTCAATAAAATATTTCTTGAAGTCAACAAAACGATTTAAAAAAGACTTCTATTGATTTATGCAAACGAATCTGATTAACCAAAGGAAAATCAACAGAAAGTCAGCAACACGAGTTTGTTGGATGAAGAAAATTTTCTTTCACTGTGGGCAGCTTGTCCGCGGTGAATTTTGTTAAAATCGCTATTTTCGTTCAGGTTATTAAATTTGAATTATTGACAAGAGTAGGATGGAAAGCTTTAAATAGTATGATGCACTGTATCGCTCAGTGAATCCACAGGCAAGATAAATGAATGAATAAAGATAGTAACAATGCCACATTGTAGGCTAAACTGTTTTACGAGAAAAGTATACTATTGAAAACTAACTGCATAAAAAGGGATTTACGAAGAATTACTGTGCGTGAAAAATGTGTTCAGATAATAAGAACTAATTTAGTTAATTATATATCTTTTAAGTTGACAAATTCGAAATCAACTTATAAAAACTACATTTCATTGTAAGTAATAAGGAGTAACTATAGGGCGACGGCCAGACACCCCCTCCCCCACACGCGACTTACCACCACAACTCCTCTTACCCCCCAGCACTACGTCAGGCAACTGCGGGCCGACTTCTAAACACCCCCACCACTACGGTTGGCAAATACAGCCAATCTATCTATCTCTTATCTTTCATACATAGACTTGAGTAAACATACATACCCAAGTATTCAGACCAGCTGTAGTTGCCGAACGTAGTGGTGGGAGGTGTCTGGCCGTCTGTCTCATAGTTGCCAGACGTAGAGGTAGGGGTAAACTGGTAGGTTAAAAAAAACACTAAGAACGATTTACCAGAACACCATCAATCGAAGCTTCCAGGAATGGGTTTGGCTTATCGGTGAGTCTGCCGTGCAAAACAAAAATACCCGTAACTTTCATTTGGGATTTCACACCTGGATCACAAATGTTTTTCGCTGAAATATCACAGAAATGATTACGAATCAGGTGCCAAATCCCAAATGTAAGTTACGGGTTTTTCTTGTTTGCACGGCAGAAATGTCGGTGCTAGAATCTTGGACTAGAATCCCCCCCCCCCTCATCATCTACCAGGGGTCATAGATTCTTTCAGACCAAGCACAAAAACATAAATTTCTTAAGATGATTTAGAACTCCAAGAAATATGTTGGTCATATCATTTTTAGAGATTGAAAATTCATTAAGCAGAAAAAGTGATGCATAGTCCGATACGTCAAATGTACTTCATAATTACTTAACTAAGAGCAGGTATAGGCTCATTAACTAGGTGTATAATCAATTGAGTATCTTGTTACAACTTTTTAAAGCATGAAAGTTGTTTCAGCTTGTGAAAACCGATTCGAACATATACGAGCACAAAGTTTTTGAGAGAAGAATTTGAGCAATCAGCTTATGTACGCTGCCGAATCATCATTATACGTGCATCTGATTAATTAGCGAAACTTCGCTTATTCAAATATAGTAACCGTATTCGTAATAAGCACATATAGCTATATTTTTAAAACAGGTAGGGGTGAGTAGGAACATATCCCTACCCCCTTTCCAGCAGCTCTTCTGGCAAAACTAAAAAGTTTAAGTAATGTTTTTATTATTTTCACATTATGTTATATTATTCTATTCAATGAATCTGTATTTACAATTACAATTAACTTTTAAATGCGGAGTTAAAGCTGTGCATTTTCTGAAGGCCGTGTCAAAGTTCATCAAAATTCTATGAATGTAGCATGGGGAAAATGGAAATGGGGGATATGTTCAAGGGAATTCGGTGATCGTAGCATAAATTGTTTCAGTGAGCCTAGATACGTAGGTATGCATAATATAATAATAACATAATAATTACATATCTTTTCTAAGTTAGGGTCAAGATGATTATTTTCGGGTTTGAGTAAGAGATGATGCTAGGACCTACAATAAATTTGTTGACACTATACTCATGTCCCGAAAGCAACCGGAACTGGGTATATTTCATGTTTGATGAAAAAGTATGACGAGAGTGCATATGGCACTCACCAACTTTAGATACGTTTCTCTCGAAAGACGGTTTTTCGAAGTTTCAACTTCAAAAGTGTCTCGGCGACTCGTTTTTCCAACCTAAAGGGTTCGTCAAGAGCTTTAAATACTGGAAATTCATCCGGCTATATGACCCGATGCGTAACACCGTATCGACTTAAGGGTCCTTTTTTCGCTTGAAAAATCTTTGTTTTTTGACAATGAATTTTGCGGATATTTGCATAACCACATTAGTAATCATCGCATCAGAATACATCGGCATATAAGGTACGAAAAATATGAAAAATTTATGACTTTGTACTTAGAAATTTCCCAATGTTTACCGTAGTCAGGCGTTTAATAATTTTTAAAACTGCTTCGTTGAGGTTATGTGTATAGTATCTTATCGCCAAACAAATAAAGAAGTTTCAAGTTTCTTCTTGTTGATTTTAGGATATGATGAAGATATATCAGAATGAATACAATTGCTTCAATAGATTTTTTATTGCCAACTATTATAAAATCGTGACGACAGTCACGTTACAGCATTGTATAAATAGGGAACATCGGCATCTCCAATTCATAAGATCCAAAGCTGTAGCTGGGACGTCAACTTATCAATTATACATACAAAGACACTTCAAGGTATAGTTTGTCGAAAGTGGTACTACCTATAATCTACATATAACGTGAGTCGAGATAAAACAGATTAATATACTTCATAAAAATTTGATTCTAATTTAAAAGTACCTGAAAGCTCGACCCTTGCTCGGTGAAGGGTTTTGGGTTAATAAATTTGCTGTAAATAGAAAGAATTTTTTAACTTTTATGATGATTAATGATCATTTTATTCAGCTGCGTGTTAAAGTCCTCCATATACTTTGTTTTGAAGAAGGCCGTGTCTGGATAACTAATGTTTTGAAAATAGTAAGAAATATTAATAACTTCCATTATATTAATCTGTGCCAAAAATTCTTTCAAGACTCTTAACTGGGATCCAAAAGGAACCATTAGGCCAAGTATTCAGTCAATATTTTTGCGTGACCTTTTTGGAAGTATACAGTTTTTTTGTACAATTCATCCAAATATACAGTTTCCGTTTTTTTCTTCACATGTAGCGTTTCTTTCTTAGACCTTTTGATTACATATACGCGATTATTTTTTCTCATTAGCTTCGATCAGCTTCAATAGCATTTGAAAAAAATACATCCTGAGGGATCCCCGTACTTTCAAAGTAAAAAATTTAGAAAAAAGAAAATAAGAAAAATATATATTTCATGTTTATGCTATAATATAAAATCTTGCTCAAATCATTATAAACTTAGAACATTTCACTCGGAAAGACTATTTTAGTATCACAGTTTAGAAAAAATATAATAAAATAATTTCAATGGACTAAATTCTCTCAATTTCTCAAAAATAACAATGTTTTTGGAAATCATCAATCTTGACAGGTAACTGAACCTAAAAGATTACATTATTCGTCTAAAAAGTGTTAAAAACGCGTTTTTCCACCATATGATCCCGATTCACACAAGAACTCGACGTACCAAAGCATTTTTATTAACGGATTTGTAATTTGCACGAATAATCCTATAAGCATCACGTGCACAGAAAACAAATTTCATTTTAATCCTAAAATGGGCGTCGAAATTTTCTGGCGCAAGAATGAACGACAATTCGTTCGTATTAAGCAATACAAATATTGAAAGCAATTCAATTGTTTTTCAGTTTTGACATTGCTGATGAGAACAAACCAAGCTGAGGTTCAAAATGAGTTTGTAAAAAAATGATCTGAAACCAAATTGAAACCGTAGTTTGAATTTTGCGTGTAATTATCTAAAAGACAAAAATCATGTCGACCAGTTTAAGCAGTGTATATGTGATCGGAATTACCGCGTTTATAATAGTGTACAATAGGGTGATCCAAAATCATACCTGTTGAAATTTGTTTTGAACACAAGACATGCCGCCACCCTCCCCCCCTCCCACATTTAGTGATGTTCCCGGGAAAAAAATCCCTCTAATTTGGGCAAAATCGGTTAATATCAAGAATATTAATATAATATTAGGACTGAGAATTTGTTTCATTTTCGGAAAAATGTGATTCAGATCTTAGGTTTGAACTTAGCTTGCGGAACATTATCGAAATTTGTTGGGGAATCTTCAACGGATAATTTTCGCTAAATTACTTCGCAAAATTATTTTTAAATTTGGTTAACTTCGTCGCCCATTATTGAATATCTACGACATTCAGACATTACTTTCCTATTCTGTAACGAATTCGTATTTGATTTTGATAATTGTTTTCTGTTCAAGATTCGTGATAACGAATTGTCACCAAGTACCAAAAAAAAGTAGAAAAAGATTCTAAATACCCATCCGCGAAGAAAAAATCTGTCATGAAGGACAAAATGTAAATGAGAAAAAAATCGCTACCGGGAATTATCTGTAACCTAAGTGATTTTGACCACTAAAAGTCAAATATGTCAGTCAATTTATGTTATCTTAATTAAATAAAGTTGAACTTTTTTTTAATGAAGATTTCATATTCTAAGAGCAGTTGTAATGAATTCGAAATATATTGATTTATAATGAAAAATTTTCAAACTATAGGCATTTTTACTCATTTTTTGATGATCTCTAACATGCAGACGCACCTGCAGCCAAAAGCAATCAATCAGTTTCAATGACTCTTTGCATAGATATAGTAAATAAGGAGTGATTATGCCGCTTTCTCAGGAGAAGGTGATCCCTAAATATATCATGCAGTTAAATTTGAATTCATCAAATTTTCTATTTTAAACATGCAAATGCGCCGACAGCCAAAACTAATCGATCGATTTATTTTTTCATACAAAACCATTTTTGACTAAATAATATACTTTTTTATATAATACACCATGATGGTTCACAAAATAATATTAATTAAAGATTGTGTTTATTTATAGTTAACCCAAAACATTTACTCAATACCGTTGTGAGACTCTTGGAAATTAATTGGCATAATGAATTTGAAATTTTTGAATTTGTCATCTTCGCTTGCATAAAGAACCTATAATTTATAATTTATCTATCCGAATTCGTCCTAAAAAAATATTTTAGCCATCACTTTGAATTAATAAATCTTCATTTAATTGTAAGAAAGAAGAATATACAAACCTATCCTCGACTAAGTTATACTGATTTTTTGCCAAATGGATTTGTTATTATTGCACAAAGAATGAATGAAATCCCACCAAAAACACTACGAGTGATAGAATTTCGTCAAGTACATGACTATGAATATTTTATTTACTTATATCAAAGATAATACGAGTTGTGCAATAAAAAATTGCAGCCAAGTACGAACAGTGAAATATTTGGGAATAGAAGTATTTATTAATGAGAGGAATTAGTTCAATGAATTAGTCTATTTAACAATTTTTCGTTTGGTAACAAAAATGATGTTCATAGTTAAGAGGAATAAAAAGAAATTCGGCGGGCCTATTATTGTCTTCAGATAATAAACATAAGTGTGTCAACATAACAGTAATAATAATAGAAAGAAAAATAAGTATATAACAGGCACGCCAAATGTTTCCTTATTCATCTTAACTAATCTTTTTTTTGTCGAACGAGAAAACTGTTTAATAAACTAATTCATTACATTAATTCCTTCTATTAAAAAACACTTCTATTTATAAATTTTCTTCAAACTTGGTTTCATTTTTTGATTCCACAACTTTGATTACCTCTAAGTAAATAAATGAAATATTATTCGTCATGTACTTGGCGAAATATTGTCATACGTAGTGTTTTTGGTGAGATTAAACAATTTTGTTCTGAAATTTATTTTCTTCTTTAATTATTGTGGTAATTTGTCATTATTATAGGCAAAATTTTTCGCTCAAACAATTCTATAATAATTGTTTAAGTAATTAGCCGGATATTAATCGTATATTTCAATGGAAATGCGGTAAAAAATCTGATTTTCTTTCTAAATTTGGTTAAGTATTGGATAATGGTTTTAACAAAAAATGTTGCTCTTAACAATAGTAAATTACCGCAATTATTACAAAAAAAAACATGAATCCTGATAATCTTTCGCAAGCTAAGCTCAAAGCTAGAAACGTGAATATCATTTTTCCGAAAATAAAAATGTTCCCATGTTAAATGTTATGGGATATTCCGGGCCTCTGTAGAACATCTTTATATTAACTGATTTGACTCAAACTTGGAGGGAATTTTTTCCCCGGGAAGTTAACATGGTGGGTGGGGGGGGGGCGGCATGCTCTCTATTCGAAAGCCAGATTTTGCTCCACCCTCTTGTACAACATCCAATAGAGTTATTTAATTTATTTTACTGTATTCTTTATTGTAAACTCAAATAACCTTGTATTTTTCATTTTCTTCAGATGACGAAGATGCTTTTCTCAAAATCTATGGCAACCATACTTGTGGTGTTGATGGCACTAATTAATATGTATAGTGCAAGCCCCCCATGCGGTAATTCAAACGACCAATGTCTTGGAATCGGTGGCCAGGGTACTTGTTGCAAGGGCCTCAAGTGTGAGGCATATTTTCAAGGAGGCTTCCAAGGACGATGTTTCTAGTACTGTTTTCCGGACACGGGACAATTCCGCACCATATCAAGTATGCCGCTCCCTCACTACGCGGCTTCCCCGTTCTGTTCTTTTCAGCGGGAAAGGGGAAGCCGCGTATTTGCCGCGGAGTGGGGGAACGGCATACCTGATCTGGTGCGGAATTGACCGTCGCCCTGTTTTCCGATACGAGAATTGAAAATATTTTGATTGGTCTCGGTCGTTTTCGAAATATATTTTAAAGCCAACTTCTCGTGCATTCATTTTTGGTCCCAACCATACCTTTTCATGTGAAACTTCCGATTAATTTCCAGAGATAGTATTGAAACTGTCATAATAAAAGTGATTTCGTAGAGTTTTGTAGAAATAAATTTGATATACATCTTTAGAAATAGAAAGCGATTCAGCAGAGCAGATTGCACCGGCTGGACAGTCGTCAAAGAAGAAACCAGCATCGAGATATCTGCTTTTCAATGAAAATAGCGCAAAATATACAAGAATAAAAATTTAAATTATCATCGAATTTTCACAAATTCTGATACAGTAAACCTTTTCCACTTTCTAAATTAATTTAACTGGGCACAAGAAAGAAATTTTAATTTGAGCCACATTTAAAGTATGAATAATTGACTATGTAACGTTATGAAAATTCCATAAAAAATTTAATGTGTGACAGTACATTAGCGGATGCTTTAATTAAGATAAGATCTCAAATTGCAGCTTCATTAAGACATAAATAAAATTAGTAATTATTTTTAGTACTAAAACATTGTAGACTATGAATTTAGTAAAATAGCAACTAAACAAACGAAAATGACATATATATGTGGCATGTTTTTTCGAGTGTGCCCAGCAGTGCGCACAGTATGCCAAGAAGCACTTTTTTTAATAAAAATCGCTCAAGAGTTCAATTTTCAACGGATTCGAATATATATATTTTTTTAATGACCGTAAGGCCTTGAGGCATAACGCGTGAATCCTCATTTTCGACTTTACACAAAGCAACATTTTTTAATTTAATAACAAATGGAATTTTTTTTTTTAAATAAAAATCTTCAAGTGTGCCACTGCTCTTAAGATTCTCGAATTCAATAAAACAGGCCTCAAATCAGTATAATAACTATACAGGAATAATCTATTATATGTCTAAGTCAGAAAAAACGTGTTTATATTGTTATAAATAAATTAAGGAACAAGTGTCAATTGATCGTGATTTGCAATAATAAGTTGTTAAAATTCATAGTTTTGCATGAAATATAAGAGAAAACAATGTACGATTGCGCTTAGTTACAAAAAGTTCTTCTTTTCTTACTTTCTAAGCGATGTTTGTAAACAAATACACAGTTTGACAATATCTAAATGAGAAGGCTCAGTTTTTTCACAGAAGAAACTCAAACTGTCTTTTCAAAGACGCCTTGTTATTATATTTTGTTATTTGACCAAATTTCTCATTTATTTAAACAGTTCTTATAAACAAATTCTTATGTTTAAAATTCTTTCGTGAATAGACTCACTGTTTTGGATGGAATCAACTGAAAATGTCTTGCCAGAGCCTTCTTGCTATCATATTCTTCAAATTACCAATAACTAATAATTATTCAAACGATTTTTATGGACAAATGCATATTTCGATCTTTTTTTTCATCAATGGTCTCAATTTTCTCAAGGAATCAACTAAAAGGTCCTTACCAATGACTTCTTGTTGTCCTATATTTCTAGTTGATAGCCAATGTTCATCATTTAAACAATTCTTATAAACAAATACCTATTTTTACCTTTCTTCCAGAAATAAGCTATCAGCTTGGTTGGTAAGTTAAAGAAAATAAGTAGAAATAGTAGAATAAGTTATCAGTCTAAGAAGGAATGAACAATGAAGAAATGAAAAACAATGAAATGAATAATAAAGACTAGTTGATGAAAAAAGAATTTTTCGCGTGTATTTGAAAATTAAATCGGAATATGCACACAAGTGTTCGAACTGTTCGCTTTGTGGCTACAGAACTGCTCAAATCCGCAGGGCTCACTGTGCCTTCATTTTTATCCCTGGACCCCCTCATCAAATACCGAAATTCTAGGAAGGACATGAATCGATGGGACAGGAAGGCAGACTCCAGTTGATTCCTTAAGAAAATTGAGTCTATTAATGAGATATTGTTAAACATGGGCACTTGATTATGAAAATTGTTTGAATAAATGAAAAATTTGGTCAACTTATAAAATATGGCATCAATAAGTTATTGAAAAGTCATTTTAAGTTTATTCTGCGAAAAAAATGAAGCCTTCTCATTTAGACTATGTCAAACTTTGTATTTATTCACAAAAATTGATTGAAGAGTAATGAAAGAGCAAATATTTTTAACTAATCGTAGTCTTACATCAATTTGTCTCCTTTTTTATGAAAAGACTATGAATTTCAACAGCTTATCATTGCAAATTTCGAAAAAATGACACTTGTTCATTAATTTGCTTATAAGATTAAAAACCATTTTTTTGTCAATCCAATGCGTAATAAATTGTTCCCTTATCGTTTTTATACTAATATAAGACCGGCTTGATTAAATTTGAGAGCAGTGGCATATTTGAAGAGTTGTAAAAAAAATTCACTTGTTATTAGATACAAAATGTTTCTTCAAGAAAAGTAAAAAATTAGCAGTTACGCGTTATAACTAGAAGTCTGAGATCAAAAAAGTGCTTTTCGGCACACTGTGGGGCGTATCGAAAAAAAGTTCCTTATCCGGAATTCTAATACCGAAAATGTTTAATTTGGTTGGGTGTCACAAATACTGCCCTAATTCTTAATGAAAAAAGTCCTCTGTCTCCGCATGGAACATCAAGCTGAAAATCTCAAAAGGCGTCCAATAATTATTTTTTGAAAAATGCTTATCGCCAAGGAAAAAAACCTGAAAGAAGCCAATCGAAACTCGGCGAATATTTGACCTAAATGCACATTTTTTTCTTCATGAATTATGTTGCAATAAGACCACACTTGTTCCAAGTTTCAGTCGGATTGGAATTTTTTCTTAAGGTAGGTGCGCTTGAGAAATTATTCCTCATATTATATATAATGTATACTTGTAATTTATCGAATACAATTTTGAAAACCTATTTTGCATAAATTATTTGGAAATAGAACACTTTATTATTATTGAAGATTGGGTTTCCAAATCGATAACACTAGATCTAGTTCCATCCAAAAAGCGTCATTTCGGATTTATGTAATTAAAATATATAAGATGATCTACATTATGAAAATATCATAAAATTTCCTTTATAATATAGATTGAATTAGAAAAATAAAAATCTACTAACGTAATACAAACTTCTTTAACTTCGTTTTTCAGGAAATATTTTTGACGAGCAAACATTCTTCAAGTAAATAGGAATTTTTTCTTGGATGATTATTGAATAATTTAGTTATAATATTTCAGTTTTTATTGAAAAAATATCAATTATAAGCATGCGAATGTCTATAAAATACATGTTCAAAAAAGCTGTATATTCTCATAAAAAAATTGAAAATTTAAAAAGACTCCAGGTTTTGTACATTTATTAAAATCATGGAATGTAGAAAATCTGTTTGAGAAAGTCTTATAATAAAAACTTAGGAAATTTAAAAAAAAAGGAAAATAAATTGTGGAAAATTTGAAAAAAAAAACCGTAAATAATAATGCCAAAAACTCCGAAATGTTGACGATACCATTATAGAAGCCAATTTAATGAAAAAAAATATTTGAAGTTATTAACTGTGCAAGAATGATTAAACAATGAAATTACCAAGAAAAAATTTTCGCAACTAAAAGAATTTAACTACACCGGGGGCGCATACGAGAAAGCTATCAAAGTGGCAGAAGAAGAATACGAGTATGTCCCCAGTGTCGTTGACATTTTTTGAATGGAAAATATTTTGCTTGGTGACTTATTTATTTTTGCATCGTTAATTATTTATGAAAAATTTTTCATTAAATTCTCTTTTGTGCATGTGATGTCAAAATTTAGTGATTTTCCGCTTTGATATTTATAAAGTTTTTCAGATTTCTTATAATTTATTTCCTAATTCTTTAATTTTTCAAGTTTTTCAATTAAGAATCTTTTTAAAATCTTTTTTTTTCTATTTCATAATTTTAATGAATGCCTGAGACCAGAAGTTTTCTCAAATTATCAATTTTTGTAGTTGTGTTAAGTGTTTTTTTTAAACCACATTTCTTATCAATTTAATTTATTGAGTAATTTTTCATTTTCTTAGGTATTTCAAATGTTTTCAAACAAGTGATTGTTTGATTTTACTTATATTTTTTTACTAGCATGATTTTATTTTGCAGAATCCATAAATTCGGGAGTTTTTTCAGTTTTTTTTATTTTTCAACTATTTTGAATGCTTTCCAGTTCTAAATTGAAATGGTTTTTCTTTCAACTTTCCGAATTTTCAATGCAAGCGATTTTTTCAAATACATATTTTTTATCTGCATAACTTTTCAAAATATATTCTTTGTTTATTCGCATAATTTTGAAGATTGCATAAAACCGTGAGATTTTTTAAATCTTCAGTCCTTCAGTGATTTTGACTATTTTTTACGGCTCATGTGCTGGCTCAAGTTTCTTCTCATGCCTCAACAATTTCAAAGAGAAACACAGAACTCCACTAGAATTCAAAATTAACGCTCGTCACATAAGTGGCAAATCGCGGCCATGAAAAAGAGTTCTGACTCCTATTGGCCCATCTTCCTTCCGTTTCGATAGATGATCGGAGCAGAAGACGCAACGACACTCGAGTACAGTTATCAACAGTTATGATAGTTAGATTTCTCTAATATTGATGAACTGTCAACAAGTTCAAAATCGCATCATCTGATCGTAAAAGTGACTTTTTATATGATATCAAATGAAAGAATAATTATTGTGATGAATTTCAACCTTTAAAGTTCAGTGGAGTTCCGTTTTAGAAGAAATTTGAGTTTAAATGACCAATAATGACAGTAATGTCAGGCAAACCTTCCTCAAGTCATGAAGAATATTGGTACCAAATTTTAGACCCATATCTATTATGACATGGCATAACACTGGATGCAAAGGATTATTAGATAAACCTTGTAAACTCCGGTCAGACTGGGTCGACTCCTATGGGCGCGTTTGGACACTTATGCTTCCTCCATCCACCTCCTGTTAGACGGCTCTACTGTAGAATCAGAAGTGGGGGTAATATTTTGTTCAAATATTTTCGCACCCATCATTTTGATGCCTTGTGAGGTTATGTCGCAAACGTAGCTGCAAATGTTATCGTCAAGTTTATGCGTTCTGCATTTCTTCATCTATTGGAGGATTGATGCATAATTATACAAAATTATCCCAAAAAATGTTGCAAGCAAAATTATTTGCACATTTTCCGTCTTGAATTTGTATAATTTGGTAAATTTTGCACATCTTGCCCATCGCCAGCCACAGGGTAACGTAAAAAATGCATGCGTTATGCATTTGTTCATTAATTGGAGAATTTATGCAGAGTTGTACAAATTTATCCTGAAAAATGTTAAATGTTACATTTTTCGTGTTAAATTTATATAATTTTACATTAATTCGTTCATTTTCTGTAATTTTAAATTCATACAAGGCATTCAAATAATATACACACATACGTGCAACAACACATAACAACATTTGTGACGCGCTCCGAGAAAAGGGCCCTTAGCGGCCAAAAATCGATTTTCAGATTATGAGCATTTATTATTAATCGAAACTTGCTCTTTCGATTGACGAAGTCAGAAAAATTCCCCGTGCAATATTTAATATAAAAAAAGACTTTTTATTTGGGCGTTCGGACCAACGATCGAGTTTTCTCTCTCGCCACTCACACATCTATAGTTGCTATATCTGTGTAGCGCTCGAACTTCGGGTCTTTTCGGCCTTTTCGGAGAAGGCAGTCATTATATCCTTTCCTCTCAATGACAATGACAGGCCGGAGAAACCCTCGTGTGTCTTGAGGACACGGAGCGGCTCAAGAATGACCGGCTCTCTCGCAAGTGCCTTGGCATGTTTTTGGCACGCGGATATGCCTTCGAGGTTACGAACCAGCGATGGTTTCGCACCATAGAGAACACCGATTACCAGGACACTCATTTTAACGAAATATCCATCGACTTCATGGACATGGACTGACTTTTTACATTTCTGTGAAATTTACCGTGCATTTTCTTGTGCAGCTGTTCGAGGATGTTGTTGACCTCTGCTTTCTTCACCCAGCTTTTGAAACAGAGGTATCTAGATGGAGCAATGCCCTTTCCTCACTTCTTATTTCAAGATCCAGGCCAAAAGTCTCGATTGCCCGCTCCGCGGCTTTCTAAAAGAATGCTTCTTTGCCAATTATCTCGTAGTTCTTGACTTTTTCAAGGAGAGGATCTCATCCATTTGCCACGATGTGACTTGTATCCAAGATGGTTCGGTTATGAGGGCACTGGATATTAATAAGTTTATGCCCGCTTTTATGATGATGTTTGTATAGGCGCTAACCGAGCGAGTTGATATGCAAGCTCTTCTGCTTATGCATGATCTGACGTGCGGCGATGTCGAGGGCCCTGAGCACGTTCTTCGTCCGTGGAACCACTCCAAATGAATAAAGTAGAACCGGGACGGCAAGCATAATAGTGGCAGGTGTCTTGTTTAACGCCAACAGATTGGAATACCAAATCTGTCGAAGAAGCTGCTTGTATCTACTACGGAGAGCCTCCTTTTCTGAAGTTATATCCTGAATGCGACTCTCAGGCACGTCTAGGGTCGTCGCGAACCCTACTAAGTCATCCTCGCTTTAGATGAATCCTGGCAGACTTGTCCAATTCAAAGTCCATACCAATTTCTCATGTGTACCCATCGACGAACTTCAGAGCATCCTTAAGATGCTGTGTTGCAGAAGCATAAATTTTCAAGTCATCTATATAAAATATATGAGTGACCTTATGATCGCGATTATAAGGCTCACTGCAGACGTACCCATAGAACCATATCTTTTTATTTTGCATGCTAGACCTTTCATGGTCGCAAGCTTGTGATATCAATCACATGTAAACTTACTTTTGAAGCCCCATGAATTGGGCGCTAATTGATATGCTCCTTGCTTTCTGCAAGGTTATTATTTGTAGTGGTAAGGAGATAATCTGAGTATCTAGGGGAACTATCTCGTAGGATAGAAGCAGAAGAAGCAAGAGCAGAAGAAGCAATGAGGGATGTGAATCTGGGGATTCTAACAGGAAGAGGGAGACATAGTGTCACTGGGGATGCTGGGAAATTATGGGTTAGAGAGAGAGGTTTTCTGGGATTTCACGATGCGTGCGGCCTGTGCATGGAGTATAAGGACTTCGCGTTTCTTCAAGTATTTGTTTACCCTGGCCGCGATTGGTCGTGTGCGTCGTAGCGGACTGCGCTGGAGTGGTGCAAGGCGGCCTCGCTATCCGGTGCGAGAGAGAGCTAAGTGTGACGTCATGCAGTGTGTCGTTGCGGGTTGTCGTCCGATAGGTGAAGTGAGGTTATGATCCGGCCGAGCGCCAACTGCATCAGCGGAACAAGTAACTGGTATGACAGTCTTGTTAGAAGGAGGAAAGGAAAACTCATATAATATTAATCAATAATGAACAAGATAAAAGGAAAAAGCATGGAGTGGAGGTTTCGGATTCAGCCGAGTGCAGCTGGTATGCCAACCGCTTCAGCGGAACTAGTAACTGGTATGCCAGTAGTCTTGTTAAAAGAAGGAAGGAGGAAATGAAAGTAAAGACACAAGGTTTATGTAGGTATAGTCAGCATTTTATTTTGGCAGATGCGATGTACAGCGGGTTCGCAAGCAGAGCGGATGACCAACCCACGGAGTGAGAGAGATAGTAATGTAGCGTTTGGAAGTCGTAGTGGTTCCTAGCTGGAGCGGATGACCATTTCGGGGAAGTAGTATGAGCTGACAGTGGTTAGCCGGCCGTTAATCTTTTGCATCAGAGCGGTTAGCCAACCCTGATTGTTCTCCGTTTTCGTCGCGAACGCGCCTCGCAAAGTTGCGAGAAGCTGACCGGAGTGGCAAGGATCAAGTGGAGGGAGATGCGTGCGTTCGAGCTTCGTGGGCGCTGCACTCGCGGCTCTCATCTACACTCGGTTCTGCTACTCTGCCGGTGTGAGAAAAAACCATACATGTAATAATCCTATATGACCTGCGGAGAGAGAGGCCCGGCGAAAGCACAAGAGTCCAGACAATCGTTTCTCTCTCGCACAGAGGTGCACGCACATCCTATCTGCTCAGCTCATAGCATTTTCAATGTTGACTATGTATGTAATACTCCTATGTGACCAACTATTCTGTAATGCGCCGTGCATGCGCATTACAGAATAGTTGTTCCTCTCTATCTCACTCTACCCGTGACCGTCCCTCTCACGGGCTCAAATGGACCGCTGGCCATAGGTATAGGAGTATTACATATATAAGAATGTCCACACCAGGGCAAAGAAAGTTCCTTCCTTTCCCGCGAAAGGGGCGTTTCGGCTAGTCTTTCTCTCTTTCTCTCTCTCTCTCTCTTTCTCTCTTAATGATTAATGGCCCAGTTTCTAAAATTGTTGCCTAGAAGAAAGGTTGTCTGCGAGAAGCTTTCATATTTAATATTGAAAGAGTCTCGCTTTATGCGAGGCGCATATAATAAATTGTTTCTTTTTGAATTTGAAAGTCCGCGACATTTGTATATTTTGTGATTTGTTTCCGACGCTGTGTCTATCGACCACATTCATTTCCATAATCATCATGGTTACCGCAAAATGACATCGATATTGTCTAACATATTGTAAGGAATCGACATCGATTAAACCGATTCACATAGTCGCTTCCCTGATCGGAAGGTAAATCGCTTTCTTGGGAAGGACGCACTGAAAAAAATTCTCAGTAGATTTGACTACTTTTCAACTAAGGTGCTTAGTTCCCTAAGACTCTAGTGTCACTTTTTCAGTCAAATCAATCATGGGATTCATAGTTAAGCAAAGAAAGAAAAGCATTCTTTGTAGCAAACATTTTGGGTTCATTTGACTAAACTCAATAAGAATTGGAACAAGTAAGGTTAGGTAATAAATCCAACTACTTTTATTAGTTCCATATGACTCCAATGGAGTTTTGATAGTTGAGTGCAACTACGTGTTTAGTTGCGGCTATTGCTATACATAGTCAATTCTACTACAGCAACAATGGTATTATCCACTGAACAATAATGGTTAATTTAACTCAAAAAGTAGTTGGATTTATTACTTTACAATCAGCTACATGATTTGTTGAATATTTCACAAGAATTTTTTTCAGTGCGTAATCTCATCTTCGATTTCACTACGTCAACCAACTACACAGAAGCACTAGGTGGCACAAAGAATGCGTTCTGTGTAAGTGGTCAAACCCTCAAAGTCGTATCCTTGCTACGACCTCAAGGTCCTTGCGGTCAGTTTAGAAAAAATTCATCCAAATCCGTTAGAAATTGAACTGTGGAACGATTTTTGTCAAATTAAGTGCTTTTTGGCATACTGTGCCCCAACGTCGTGTAACTGTAATGAATATGCATTTCATAAAGTAAATTTCATTTCACAATAGAAAGATCAACAGTTGAATTCATCATTTTCACTGCTAACCGTATTAAATGTTTAATTGATTCATTGAAATGGTTGACATATGTTTTTGAAATATTTTTTTTAGAAATGTGGTGAAGAAGTATATGAGAAGGTATCGAGTATAATGATTATAACTTCGCAATGTTACAAGTGTTAGTAGTCAATTTAAATTTACATATCGTATCCCACATCAACAACAACGTTTTTCCATACTTTCCAGCATGAATAATATAACAAATTTGGTACTTATGCTGCTACATTCCTAAAATTTAAGACATCACTCACGAAGAAAATATCTAAAAATTAACAAATTCTAGAAGATGATCTTTTTTCGAAGACTGTTATACGCGACTCGCATAGAGAAAGAAACTTTTTTTAAATAGAAAAAGCACTGTCGCAGACGACGCCAACTTGATCGTTAGGTGACTAACTATTAGAGAATTAGACTTTAATGTAATTCCGTTCGAAACTCGTCGATCATGAGACAGGAAAGTACCATCCTTGCCTCGATATAAACACACCTATTAAAGTAGTCTGTCCATAGTGTCTATGCCGGAATTAGAAAGATACACTTCAGCACTCATCCGCCTTCCGCACACCGCGCAGTAGTCAAAATGAGAAATTTCAGCTATTGAATCTATGCCGCGACTCTCATCCAACATTCCATAAAATTTCTTGACACGCTTAAAGATCCCCCTACCCTTTACTACGATCCCCCTCCATCCTTATCACCGTGAAGGGGCTCGTATCATTTTCAGTCTTTCGTATGCAATCAGTGGATCGGAACTGACTGCTAATTTGTATCCTCAATCCTCATCTGTCGGCAGTCGCTGAAAAATTGCCGACATTCATTTGTTTCTTCGCGATTCTTCTGTTCTTTCGTATTTATTTTATTTCTTCGTTCTTTTCTCTTTAATTATAAATATTCTGTAGTTGAGCCTCTCCGTTAATGCATTTAAAGGCGGACTCGCGTGAAAAAACCTAAGATTCTGCGCAATGGTGCCAAAATTTTGTTTTTGTTCATCCAGTTTTTTGAAAAAATTACAATTTTCTATGCTAATCAATTTTCTGTAGTTGGGCCTCTTTGTTAACTAGAGATTCGTATCCTGGAAAGAAAATTGCCAGCTGACCGGAATTTGACAGGCCTAGTCGTTTATAAAGGACCAGGCGAATGTACTCAGTCAAACACTAACCTTGCCAGAATGCTACATATATTTTCTATACCATATCCTTATTGTATTCACAACTTCCATAAAATTGTTCGAAAAGAAAGAATCCTGAGGCTACAGAAGTTTATCCAATCATGCTAAGGCCAAAAGATCAATTGGAAACTCGACAGGAAGATGAGTTTTTGGGTTGCTCTGTGAACCAAGCACTAAAGCATCTTACAAAAGCGGAAGCGAACAAATTTCGTAAAGAAAAATTTAAAGTTTCTGAGAGAGCCTTAACTTATCCCAAAGCAAAGTTTGACTTTGATAACTCTACGATCAAAAAATGTGGTGTAATGAGGATTAGCGAGAAAATTCCACAGTTAGACGAGCTCCTTGATCTTTTACCGTTGTTGGGAATTCAGGTGTGAATATCTATTGCAAAATAACTTATTTTAAACTAACTTCGAGAATTCTTATTTTTACTAGAATAATGGAGATGGTCTCTATAAGGAATTGGTCGCATTAAAAACGATTCCCTTAGAAAAGAGCGATGTCAGTGATTCGCAAAGGTGGAGCAGGTTTCTCCAAAAATACGAAGTACCAAATTAGCAAAAGCTTGCTGAGCACGTATTTTCTGTACCGTGCAGCAATGCCTATGTTGCATGACATTTTAGTATCATGAATAGCTTGCGGTCAGATGAAAGAAACAGGCTATCCACAGATCAAGTAAGAGCAGAGCTTTGTGTTAGAGAAAACATTGATTATACTTGCCATGAATTTGACGAGGAAGTAAAAGAAGATAGACAACTTTCAATCTCAGCGAGGTCCAACACTAAATACGATTTTAGGCAAGTTTTACGCGAATAAGTCATTCTAAGCGATAAATACATTTATCTTAAATTTTTGAAGTACATGTGTGTGTGTGTGTGTGTGTGTGTGTGTGTGTGTGTTTGTGTGTGTGTGTGTGAGT
>JAUMHM010094960.1:0-25192 GCA_032362435.1 Melikaiella ostensackeni
ACTAGTTACTTGTTTCCGAATGTAACGATAACGATAACTAGTTTCTTTCAAAAAGTAACTTGCCCATCACTGGAAGAGGTATAATATTATTGGAACAAATAAAAATCGTAAGCGGATATAAGTAATCAACCTGCTATAGACTCTTGTTCTAATGAAACTTTCCATGAAAATCGACGTTGCAGAAGATTTTATACTAGGTGGTTCTTACGAACGTCACGCTTCGCTGACGAAGCACTCAGAGTTCACTATTGGTGGAATACTCGAAGTTCGTGCAGCGGTATCGTGACCAATTCCATGTCTTTCGGCTAGACGACCTAATTTCGCTTGAATTCACGGAAAGATTCGTACGACTTGTTGTACTTAGGTAAACACCTGAAAGAGAAAACTTTTTTGTTACCCTTCCGTGTCGATTAAAATTAACCCCTCAGTTTATTCAATTAGGGTAAATAAATATTTCGAAGATGGTGCATGTAGTACACCGTGGGATAGAATAGCAACATAAATTAAATTTCATTCTGGAAAAAAATAAGGCAAAAGTGGATATTCCTAATTATTTTGTTTCTCAAAAATGGACATCACTATTGAAAAAATATTGAATTTAATATTTTTTAAAAACTGTCATTCCGCAACATAACATCAAAATTCAATTTCTCAATAAGATTGGAAAATTTCAAATTTTTGCAGACTGAGAAGGACTTTGTCGTTTGCTTATGAAAGGTTCCGAAAGAAATAATGATTCTTGTTCCCCTTCGTAGTTTAGTGGGTAAGAGCACCAGACCGCCAATCTTCTGACCTGGGCTTGAGTCCCAGCGGAGCTAGAGAGGAGTTTTCGCATAGCTAAAGTTTAAAACCATTTTGGTTTTGACTAGCGGATCAAAAACTGTAATTTCATCGACAAGAAACTATTTGACTTTCCGAGTCGACAACATAACATAAAAATTCAATCTACCACTATATTAAATAAAAGAGAACATGGAGTAATTCTCTTACTGTTGGAACAAAATGAAGAAGAGCATGTTCCTTGTCATATAATAAACCGGATGTAGCGTGTAGATATATTCTACCGTTCTTATAAGCAAGTCGTGCTCACATTACGAAACAAGGTATAGTTTTTCATCACTGTACTACACTATAGTATCCTTTAACAAGCCATACCGCGCGGCGAATATCTGCACAAAGTTGCGAGAACGAAAACCCATCCCGTCGATACAGAGTGGGGACCGCCAGCCAATCACGGCATAGCTCGCTCGGCCTGCACGAACAGGCAGTATAACCGGAGAGCGGTCCGACTCGTCTCTTCACTCGTTTCTCGAAGCTCCTAGCGAGTGGTCGCGAATGGTAACTACTCTAGGGAGAGTAGTCTCAGGTAGTGTTTCGTTAAATCCAAGCGTTAGGATTACATAACGACAATGGATAGCAGCCATTACGTGTAAGTCAAGTAACAATTTCTGGTCAGAAGTAAGCAATGAGATAACGTGCATTGCTTACTACCTTTTGATAATCAAATTAGATTCTTTTATACTCAAATTCTCTTATTTCTTAAAACTTGAGTTTTCTTTTATGTATTTGGGAAAGATGCGAAGCTTTTCTTGGGTTAATTTCGATGAACCCTTGGCCTGTTAGCATCCTTTCCCAATATTGGAAATCATTTCCATTCTCGAGTGACTTTCGTTCCTCTGGTGAGATTCGTCTCACCTGGGGCTCGTAAGTCGGTTGCGAATGACAATAATTTTAATAGAAATTCTTGAATGAAGCAATAAACGCGTCACACCTTTGTTTCTGGGGAGTAGTCTCGATGACTTCCTGTCCTCACAGGTTAACTTGCCAAATTAACGCAAACAAAATCAGATTAAAAAATTGAAAAGCTAAGTGCTCGCCCATACATGTAAATGTCTCTATTCCAAAAACCTAAATCTTTAAATATCTTAAGAATAATACAGGTTCGTAGCGCTGATTCCCTAGCTTACAATCAATGAATGTAAGACTGAGATTTGCCAGAGAATCTGAAAAGTGCTTCACTTATCTTGAAATAAATTACGAATGCCAGAACATATGACTACTTACCATAGAATATTCTTCTGTAGTGCAAATTACTGAGTGATGAAGTTCCCAAGATTTTTTTTTCTTTTGTTTTTAGAGCAGAATTTAAGTTTTTTCCTCAATAGCTGAGAAACGCTTCGTAGATAGATAAATAAATAACGCGAAACGTTACACGGAGAAAGAAGTAAATCATCAATTATAAGGATACAAGATGATTTAGTAATCTCTATTACTAGATATAATGTAATACTTTACATCGAAACAGGATAGATTAAAGAAAAGGAAGACAGTGTCTATTAATCACGAAAATTCGTGAATAATAGCCGATTCAACGATGTGGGCTATACATTACGAAATTTCGGGAATTATAGTTCAGACGTTGTATCGGCTATGTAATACCGAAATTACGGTCTTGATAGCCGATTCAACGAGCTGGTCTATTCATACTGATAATTTTCATGTTTTAGAGCTAAAAAAATTGACTGGAGTCAAATAAGTTTACTTTTTTTTTTACTTTTCACATGCTTTGCATGTTTGTGGCAGATGAGAGGTTATTTTTGTAATACGTATGATACAAACTTTTGTTACAGTTATAGAGGCTACGTTTACTTCTTGTAAATTTCTTATTATTTACGAAACCTACCGAAAGAAAATTTTAATATTCTCCGGAAAAAAGTCAGGCCTGTTTTAGGCTACTTACAGGCTCTATTTGAATGATTTTGTCTCTAGAGATAGCTTGAGACATTTTGTATCCTTTTTTACGACTCAATTTATGGCAGTAGAACCTTGAGGATACCGAGGTACGACAGGCAGTTAAAATATTTAAAGTGTCGCTATCACAAAGCCTTCATAAAACTGATCCCTTTGAACACTTTCAAAATTACTATTTATTTATTTACGTGCATATATTTATATGTGATAACCTATATATTTATATTTATATATAGTATTCCTCTGATGGTCAATCTAAGAATGCTATCTGTTTTTACGTATCACGTACAGTTTACGAGATACATACAGAATATAATCGATTTTGAATTTTTCAAAGCAAATTTTAGAGATTTGACAGTTTCGCCCAAGCGAGAATTCTAAGTCGTAAGTCGTAAATTTCTTACAAGTGCCATTAAAATGCCTTTCGTTAAAATATAAGAATTTCTCTGAGTTTAGACATTTCGTAGTTAGTATATGTCGCGCATTCAAACAGTGTACACATTGCTTCAGTCTCCGTATTCCGGATAAAAATTTAGTGCTGTTAAGCATCTGTTCTTTGTGAACTTTTTTCGTATCAAAAATAACAATTTTAAACAAAAGTGTTCGTGTTATTGTGCTTTTCAACATTGACCAAGATTACATTGACAAGATTTACAAGGATTATGATTTCTGGATTACAATTAGGGAAGAAACGTCAAATTGAATACATAAAGCTATACTTTTTTTTTGTAAGAAAATGTTGTTTTTTGGTAACGTGTACTTCCGAAAATTGCCATGCAAAAATCCATTCTATTTTCTGAAAACGTTACAAAGACTCTTGATCATTTGAATAAACAAGTACCAGACTACTTCATCAGAGAATGCCTTGAAAGAGGAACTATATGAGATAAAAAAGTCTTAAATAATAACAAAAAACATGAACGAAAATTTTGAAACATTCTCAATATTCAAGGTGATATACAAAAATTGACCCTAAATATTCACTTAGCTCTTTTTCAAGATTTATGGGTTTATCGAATGAATTTTTGCAAAATGGTACTCCACAAACTCTAGTAGAAAAGAAATTAAGCGAATGATTATTTAAAACGAAACTCTTATTAAACGTCATCCAGAATTATTGATTACTAAGGCGGATGAAGGGAGTATTGCAGTTGCAATATTAGAAGGAACGTATAATCAAAAAATGATGCTGATCTGAAATGATAAAGATAGTTTTGCAGTTATTCCGAATGATCTTATAAAACTGATTCGAAAAGGTTTACTTCAAATTCTAGAAAGATTAGGTTTTTTGAAAATGTTTGGGAAAGAATATCGAAAGGTGCGACATTGACACAATTCATACAAATCTATCTCTTGTCTTTGGTCTAGTAAAAGCTTATAAAGTAGAATTTCCTTTACGACTCGTTATTTCAACAGTAGGTTCACCCACGAGAGGATTATGAGAACTTCTCAGTAAAATTATCAAAGAATCAGTTACTCTTTCAGCAAGATCAATTAAAAACACCGCTGCCTTCTTAAAATTAATTGAAAATATAAGAACGCCAACAAATCACATTTTTGTTTCCTTTAATGTAAAAGCCATGTTTCCTAACATTCCATATGAATGAGTTAAACTTGCTATAGAAAATATATGGGATGCAATGAAACTTTACACTAAAATTGCGAAAAAAAAAAAACAGTTTCTCGATGCCATTGAATTTGTTTTTAAATCCGTTGATTTCAAGGCCGAGTCCAAAGTGAGGGACTGTCCATACGTTTAGCTCGGTTGAGCTAGAAGTACTGACTGTTTGTACGTTTAGCTCGGCTGGACTGAAAGTACGAACTATCCGTAGGTTTAGCTTTGATTACACGTCCGGGCTATAAGTCCGGACAATCCGTACGCTTATGTACGTTTATACCAAGATCGAGTCTGAACGTACGGACCTGGCAAGGGGAACGGGGAGTTGGAAAGGGGTAGAGGGCATGGCTTGTGTCCGGACGTATAGACACTACCTGAATGTGTCTATGCGTCCGGACACAAGCCACGCACCCTGCCCCTTTCCAGCTCCCCTTGATTGATGGGGAACCGAGAATATTTAGAGGATTTCCAGTGTATTTTTATCGATAGGGGAGTGTCTAATCATCCATATTTTCAGAAAACTAGACAAACTAAACTGAAATAGATATTCGTCCAGCTTTTCTTTACGACTTTTACAACCAATACTGTGAGAATAAAGTAATAATGACTGTCATTAGTATATGTTCAAAAACTTCGATTGATGTGTTGTGCTAGTTTCTATTAATCACGCCTTTCTTTCCTTTTCAGGGGCCCGTGTAGGGGCGGGGGGATGACCACTACTGGGATGGTTGAATTCGAGCGGGGCTCCTAAAAAAGTTAGACGGGTGTGACTAGTTACACAAGATTTATCGGCAACACATCTGCCCCCTTTCAAGGAGCCCGTCTGGAGAAAGGTGGGCTCTCCAGTACTACGTTGGTGAAATGCAGAAGGCAATCCTGTGATTAGTCATATGTATAATGTAAGTCACATTCCTACCCCTTTTCAGCGTATCGCAGGAGGTAGGAGGGCACCCCTGTGACTGGTCCCATAAATAATGTAGGTCACATTCCTGCCCCTTTCCAACGTCTCGTGGAAGGCACTCCTGTGACAGGTCACATAAATAATGTAGGTGACATCCCTACCCCTTTTCAACGTCTTGTGGGAGGTGGGAGGGTACTTCTGTGACTGGTCACATAAATAATGTTGGTCACATTCCTCCCCCTTTCTAACGTCTTGTGAGGGGTGGTAGGGCACCTCTGTGACTGGTCACAGAAATAATTCTAGTTGCACTCCTAATCCTGTCCAATTTTTTGCGGGAACGGGATGGCACCCCTATGATTGGTCACAGAAATACTTTCTTGACTCACGTTTTCAAGTCAATAACATCGTTTTCAAAAAATTCGCGCTTGGGTCCTAATGGTGTACTATCCTTTAAATAGTTCAGGTCACATTCCTAATCTCAGCTGTCGCTTATTGCTAGATGTCTGTATTTGAATTGCAAGTATAGCAACATTGCAGAAAACGATAATTTGTAACTTTAATATGAATAAATGAAAATGCATTTCTTTATAGAGAATAACATTTTCCGTATTAAAAGCTAGGCTAGAGCTCCAAGCAATTCATCCTAAAACTTCGGGATAAATAGTTCAGAACTGTTGAATCGGGTTTTCATACGGACATTTCAAGATTATTATCCAGATCCTTGATTCAGCTGTTAATCACGAGTTTTTGTTGATTAACAGTCCATGTCGTTGATTTGGCTATTAATCACGAAATTAATCACCAAACCCGAGGTTGGCGCAGTGGTAGCGCATTTGGCTTCGAGCCAGGGGCCAAGGGTTTGATTCCCCAGGTCGGAGTCAATTTTTACTGATGCTAAGTCGTTACGCTTTCAACATTCGATAGTCACCCTTCCTCTTCCCTAACCCTGTATAGCTTCCACTCTCTAATTGATAATGTTGCTTTTCTGATAGACCCTGATATATTCATCGTTTTTTCGGAAAGGTACATTTGAAAATCTTGATGCAACTTTCTTCCTTTCCTGGAATAGATTCCTTTAAGGAATTAAGCTTCTGCCAGCGTGCTTTGAAGCTTTTAGTTGAAGTAGGTATAAGACTATGTATTGTAAAGTACATTATTTTGGAGATTGAGAGCAGCTCTCGTAGTCTATGCTACATAAGCGCCAAGCAGCTAGAAGTAAATTTGATATTCCGTAGTTAAGTTTACGCTTATATATGAGAAACTAGCTAAGAGCAAAAATCTCTTTACTTAGTTTCACTTCCCTCTGAGCCTTTAGATTTCCTTATTTATCTTGCTTATAGTCTCTGCCTGTGTAAAGCTCAGACAAGTACAGGATTTTTACTATGGCATTTACATACATAAATTAAAAACAATTTACTTAGTGGTTTAATATCCTTTTTCTTTGTCGCAGAAGACACATGAGTAGAGTTTAACACACAGCCTCATCAAGTCTATAACAAATAATGAAGCATGTCATGAATATACATACATTTATGGTCTATTTTCGATGAAATACATTTATGGTTCACTAATTTTGTTCTTAAACTTACCGCAATGTGTACTTTCCGTCCAAATAAATATCCAAAATAACTGGTAGATCTCATATTTGGAAAGTCAAAAATGTATTTTTTCAAGTGTTCATAACCCCTCTGAATGTGGAATAGGAATTTCATGGTTTTGAGATTGTCAATTTCCACTATTGTTTTCTATTTTCTGTCATAAATGGGTGTGAAAAGGTGTGTGACTATTGTTTAAACTAATGATAAGTATACAAAATTTGATATAGAGCTACATTTTTATGCTGCTCCAAAAACTTTCAGAGTGTATGAACTAACGTTAGAAACAAGTGAATGCGCATGCGTCGGATTCGCTGGTAAGAGAAGGAATTTAACCCCAAGTTTCGACTGAATCATGCTAAATTACACTTAAGCTTTCTACATCTGTTCGTAAGCTTACTGAGTTTGTATTTTTAACAATGTAAAACATTTCCATAATTTTCCTATTGTGATAATTGTTCACAATTCCTAAAATTTAATCTTTTTTCTCATTAAAGTTAAATTTATGTGTATATTCGGTGGTGTGTTTACATGGTGGTGTGTTTTTTGGATGATGGTTTTGATTTGATCGATGTTCAGATATTCTACTCTTTATGGGTCTTTTTGTTTGGCCTATATATACTCATCCGTAGTGGTACGGATAGTTATTATTCAATAAATTTTGTGTAACTATGGCAATATTTTTAGGGTGGAATTCAGGTTCTGAAAGTTTTATAGCTCTGTCTAATATTGAGAAAATTATTTCTTTCTTATGGTTTGAATAGTGATTTGTTAAATAATTAAATATCTGGCCAGTTGTAGATGGTTTTTGATGCCAATCTGTTTTGAAGAACACTTTTTAAAAAATTAGAATTATATCTAAAAAGTTGATTAGTTTGTTTTTTGGAGTTTCTAGAGTATATTTCGAAGATCCACCGATTTTGTTGAATTCATTTAGAATAGTAAGTACTTGGTCATTATTGGCACACAGTATCGAATTATCGACGTATCGATAACAAAAAAAAACCTTCAAATTTTTGTTTTTTAGGATTTTTTCGTCCATATTCTGCATTATTAATTCGGCTGACACTGATGATATGGGTGAACCCATCGGGGTTCCGTGTTTTCGTCTGCATATTTTGAAATCAAATTGTAAATATGCATTTTCCATGCAGAAACTAATCGTTCCAATAAATTGTGTATAATTTAAAGTGGTATATTGTTTTATTAGGATCTATTTTTGATATATTTGTTCATAAACGATGTTTCTATCAATGTTAGTGAACATTGATACTGCATCTAGCGAGAAAATCGTATAGTTATCTGGAATTTTTTAATGTTTTACTTTTTCTACTATATCCCAACTATATTTGATTATTCGCGTAGATGTGAATGTTATTTTGTTCAGGATTGAAGTTAAATATTTGGAATTATCAATTTATCAATTTCTCTTTCAACCATTCTTGAACCATTGTGTTTAAACTTTTTTGTATCTCTTTCGTCGAGCTATTTGTTGTTTCGTACTTCTGTTTGTCATCATAAAGTGTTTTCATTTTTTGGTTGTATTCTTCTTTTTATATTATTATTGTTCCTACACTTTTGTCGGACGTTATAATATATAATTGAGGATTGTCCTCAATGAATTTTTGGCTTTTTGCATATTTATATTCCAACAAATCTCTTCCGGGGTAAGCGTAAATCATTTGCGTCCTCCCCTTCAAGTGTATAAAAAATTATGATTCACAAAGTTTAAAGTTCGCATTTAATGGAAAAACGCTGACGATGGAAAATTCATTTCGAAAAATTCATAACTGAAGGTCTCTTTTTAAACAAGCCAAGCAGAAGTAATAAATTATCTTCTAGCTTGATGGCAGCAACTCATCCTTTGCAGTTTTTATTCAAGTATGCTTGGATAACATTTTTTATCTCTCAAGAGAAAAATATAAAAAATTGAATTCCTTCGATTTAATTTTTATTGTACTAGTTTCCAGAGCGGAAATCAATTTTAGATCTCACTTCAGCGATATTATTCAACACATCTATTTCTCAAGCCACAGTTAGAACTCCTCAGAAAACGAGGTCTGAGTGAAACCTGGAAAGTAATTTTCATGTGCATGAAAATCTTTTTGCTCAGTTCAATCACGTTCTGAAGTGATTGAATAATTTTCGAGTTTCCTTAATCTTCCTTTAAAGACTATAGAAGAATAAAAAAGGTTCCGCAAATGTATAGAAACTGAAAATCCATAATACGCTTGACGGTTGTAAATTTTATCACAAAAGACGAGCGTCTAAAACTGCCAGCCAAGAGAAAAAGTTCCTCCGTAAAACATCACAGAATGAGACTCGAAACCATCCCTGAATTCATATCGTGTACCCTCATGGTTTTACCGTAGTTTATGTCCACTTTTTATTGCGTATAGTAAAAAATAATGAGGCATAATTTTTTGTTTTATTATTTTGGTAATACAGGTCTCTTTACTGCTATTGTATCAGTGGAAACAAAAGAACAAGAAGGGTTTGTTATTATATGAAAATTATTAAATATCATGATCGTGAAGAGAATAATATTATCCTGGGACGGGAATCATCATATTGAAGATCATTTCAAGAGTTTTAAAACTAGGCGTTACCAATTTATATCCTTATACATAAAGGTGATACTTCAAATAGTATGTGTGGTAACGTGTGAATATTATCGTGTCATATGGTAGTAAAAACTGTTTGATGATGAACAATTAAAACTTAATGGCTATGCGTTATGACGAAATACCTTGAATATCACCTTCAATATGAGATAAAATGGAAAAGGGATTTTGTGTTCAGATGAAAATTTAAAAAAAAAACCTTACGAACAGGGAATTGTTAAAAATTGAATATTTAGTCAGAGGCAATTTCTAGATAATTTAATTGAGTGATTACTAAACAATAAAATTATAATAAAACATGGAAGGAATGGTAAATCTTAGAAGAAAAATTTTGGTGTCTTTAAGAGGCAATAAAGTTCACATTATTTTTATTTTGAGAATAATTATTATGAAAATCAATTTTTAAGGGAAGTGAATTTTGAATAACAAGTTTTCGAGAGTGAATGTTTTTACACTGATTTTTTTTTTAAATTCAAGGATTCAAACTCGTAAGCATTTATAATATACCCAATTACAAAGTTGAACATTTAGAATAATAAATAAAGTGCGCGATATTCAATATTGAAACACTTAATGTAAATCCTCTCAAAATTAGATAATTTCAATAAAAAATGTTAGAAATATGGAAAAATTACATTAAAAATGAAAAAAATTAATAATTAAAGTTTTTAGAATCATGTGATTTCGAATTAAAGCATTTTAAGTATTGAAGTTTTCAGTGTGACATATTTTAATTTTGACACATTTTGAAAGTGACACATTCAAGTTCATAAAAGTTGAAAATGTAACAATTTCAAAATATTCGTATTGCTTATAAAATTTAGCATTCAAACGTAAACAGAACTTCAATCATTAAAAAAAATCAAATGTGTTGAAATTTTAGACTTTTGAATTTAAAGCTTTAAAGATTGCGTCTTATAAAATTTTGTCATTGAGGATTTAAAATCAAATCGTAAACATTTCAAATCAAAATAGTTTTGAGTTAAGGAATCTTCAACAATAAAATTTAAAAAAATAATTAATTTAAGCATTTTAAAATAGTTTCCAAACCCAATATTTTGTAAACAGTATGGCTTTAAGAAATAACATATTCACATAATGTGCACTCAAGCATGAAATAATTTTAAACAGATAATCTTTTGAAATATTGAAAGATTCGTAATTGGGAGTGATAATTCCTTGATTTCAAAATTAATCATTAATAATCTCAAATAAAGTGTTCAATAATGAATCAGCCAGAACAATCTTGAATTGAAAATATTCGAAGTTGAAGAATGACAAATCAAATATTTTATGCAACAACTTATAATGCTCAAATTCCAACAATCAGTAAATTCAGCAACGCAAACATAAACAGAAATTAAACAATTTCAAATGTTTTGGAAGTTTTGAAAGTTATTGAAGGAATCAAAAAAGAATTGAATAAGAATTGGAAAATTGAACAAGTTAAATGCATTTTTTTTCTAATCATTAAAATTCATAGCGTGAAAACAAAATAATTTTAATAAGAGGGTTTGCATCTGAGTACATTTAGTACGAAATAGAAACCTATTGTTGAAATATAGTCTAAAATCTAAAACCTTACCTTTTTTTAAATTTTTAAGTTCTGGAAATGTTGAAAACGAAGCATTAATAAAACTCAGAATTCTGTTTCCCACCAGGAACATTGTTTTACACATCAAGTCACAGAATCTATCAGCGACAAAATATGTTGTTTTTAGAGTAAATTGAAAGCCTCATATTTTTCCAATTTGAGAATAACATTTTTTCACGAAGTTGCGAGTATTTTAATTTAGACCTCTATTTAAAAAAAAAGAAAACACTTTCTTTTAAACTTCTATATTTTTTGATTCAAGTCAGGAATTAATTTTTTTTTGGATTCTGATGAGTTTTACCACCCTCTTTCCAAATCCGTCTAAAAATTTGAGAAAAACTCAAAATTTACATTTTTTCTGTACCTTTTGTTGTCTCAGAGAAAAATGCGAAAGATTGATCAAATCAAACTAGAAATTGGAAAAAAATGTAATTGTCGGTTTTCTGTTGAAATTGACTCTTTATATTTTCAATCAAATCGTGACCATTTTGTTAATTTTAAACTTTTTTCAAATTTTCTGACGGATTTCAAAACAAGACGGTAAAGATCATTAGAATTCAACAAAAAATTAGAATTTCTGAATTAGAGCGGAAAACATAGTAGTTTAAATAAAGGATTTGTTTTGTTTTTTTTTGAAAAATTGACATAAGAATAAAAATACTCGCAGCTTTGTGGACATTTTTTTTTCTTGAATCAGAAGGCATCAGATGGCACCAAAATGAAGTTTGTAGTATATGGCCAAGAAATAGCACTCTTCAAACTAACCTCTTCCGTGCAATGATGAAACATTTTTATTTGGAAAATTGGGTAGCTGCGCTGATCGGAGGCGAGCTAGAGGGAGTTCACAGAGAGTCCTCTCCTTCGTTTAAAACCGTTTATTTTTGGATAACCGAATTTAAACAGCGGCCGAATCACAGCTAGAGATGAAGTGTCACCACATCGGATATGGTGGAAATAATTCATCATATGATTATGAAAGATTGCTGAATGAAGGTGCCTGAGATTCCTACGGCTGTAGGCATTTCAACTAAATAAGTCTATAACATATTGCACGAAAAATTTGTGGTTAAGTAGGTGTGTGTAAAATGAGTGCCGCGATTGCTGACTCCCGAGCAAAAGCGCAATCAAAAAGATGATTCAGCGCAGTGTTTGGCGAAGTTTAATTGAAATCCTCTAGACTGTTTGCGTCGATTCATAACTGTGTATGAAACCTGGATCCATCACTATGCACCCGAGACAAAGCAGGCGTCAAAGCAGTGGGTACTGTCTGGCGAAATCGCGCCAAAGAAGGCGAAAACTGTTTTGTCAGCTGGGAAGGTGACGGACAGAGTATTTTAGGATTTCCAAGATTAAATCCTCATCGATTACTTGGCGAAGAGTAAAACTAAAACAGGAACGTACAATACATCATTATTAGACCATTTGAAAGCCGATCTAAAAAAAACGGCTACGATTGGCACATAAAAAAGTGCTGTTTCATCACGACAGCGTACAGGCTCACACCTCGGCAATCGCAATGGCGAAAATAGACGAACTGAGCTTCGAATTGGTTCCTCATTCACCCTATTCTCCAGAATTGGTTTCGTGCGACTTCTTTCTGCTCGCCAACTTGAAAACCTGGCTCGCTGGAAGGAGATTCTCGTCCAATGGATAAATAATCGATGCCGTATTGAATTTAAAAAAAATTTATCTCAAAAAGCAAATACTTTATTGGAACATTTCCCACCTCAAAAGTAATGAGCTTCCTTCTTCTTGGTCCAACACTTGCAAAGAAGGGCCGCACCTCGGACGTTGGCCCAGGGCGGCATCAGGGGCAAATCCACCTCTGCCCCGGATACTCTATGTCATAGAACTTGCTTTTATACTTTGTGTTAGACCTTGTCTCAACAAAGGTACCGAGGAAACTTAGGACGCCCAACAGGAAAGTTTGTTGAGCGATATACTTTGGAATGTAGGCATTAGGTTTCGTCATTTTTTTGCTTCTTTCGTGAAAGTAGACTTGATAAAGTTGTCCTAACTGAGACCTCTATCCATCTTAGTCCCCTTACAGTTTTCTCGCGTGCCACCTTCCAACATGCGAACACAGTCACACATGCTTGTAAATACGATAAGGAAAAAGACGAATAAGAACTCTTGTTAAAGTGTAAGATTCATGGGGTTTTACCAAAAAAGATGTTTGACAGTAGCAAGAAAGTATGCTTTGACTTTAACAAAAAAAGAAATCAAGAAGCCTTGGATGAGAACACTAATAAATTCAGGAAATTTATTTTAAATTTAGCTATAAAAGATTGCCATGCACATGTTAAGTGCAGTTACCTCTTATACCTCTGAAATCTCTTACTCTCTCAAAAGCGCAATCGGAAAGACGTTTTTGCGCAGTGTTTGGCAAAGTTTAATCAGAATCCACTGGACTTTATGCGCCGATTCAGTAAGTGTAATTGAGAACATTGAAAATAATTCTACATATTCACTTGGCTCTATTCTCAGGCCTTTCGGATCCATGGTTTAAAAATATTTCAAATGTAAAAATTCCATGAAGGGTTATCAACATTTCAAAGTTAGGTGAGGCCTTTAGTAACAAATAGGAGGGAAAAAATTATAATCAATTCCTCGAAATCATCAGAGAAGGTAATATGTCAAAATTACCAGATCGAAAAGTAGAAGAATTCCGAGCAAAATTTATGGCTAAGTCAGACGATTTTTTGAATAATGGTCTTCCACAAAGCTGAGTTAAAAAAGTGTTAAACAAGGTATTTTCTTCAAAGAATTTTTTTAACAATCCTTAATTACTCATTACTAAAGCAGATAAAGGGAGTATGAAGGTTGCAATAAGAAAGGATGTTTATAATGAAAAAATGATGCATATTTTCAATGATAAAGATAGTTTTACAGTTATTCCGAATGATCCTACAAAAATGCATCGAGAAGGTACATTCAACGATAAGGGTTTCAAAAACGTTTGTGAAGGAATATTAAAAGGTGCGATATTGACATAATTCATACTAATCTATCTTTAGCCTATTGCCTGGTTAAGGCTCACAAGGTAGACTTTCCTTTACGACCAGTTATTCCGACAATAGGTTCAAACACTAGGAAATTAGAAGCACTACTTAGCAAAATTATTAAAGAATTAGCATCCTTTTCAAACAAATCAATGAAAATAGTGATGCCTTTCCAAAACTAATAATGAATATTGAAATACCAATGAATCATATTTTTGTTTCTTTTGACAAAAAGCTATGTTTCCTAACACTCCATAAGGAAGAGCTAAACTTGCCATAGAAAAAAGATAGGATATGATTAAACCTTAAACTAAGATTTCGGGAGAACTATTTCTTGATGCTATAAAACATGTTCTCAATGCCGTTTATTTTGAATTTAATGGTGCTTTTTATAAACAAAAATCTGGAACTCTGATAGTCTCAGTCTCGTTCCCAATTTTTGCTGAAATTGTGATGAGAGATTTGAAAAATTAAGTTTCTGATCAAATTGAATTTGAGTTGGATTTTCATGAAAGATATTTTCATGATTTTGTTCTTTCTCTACATGCACAAAATGTGGCTACTCTACTAAATGCTTTTAATAGTATACATGCAAGATCACAATTCACTGTTGAAATTGAAACCGAAGGTAAATTGAATTTTTTATTCAAAACAAAGTAGGAGTTGTAAAGCATTCGATTGATAGAGCTCTTAAATCATCTCATCCAAAATTCCATAAAAAGAACATTGAATTATGTAAACAAATTCTTTTTCTCAATCATTATCCGATTGCGTTTATTGACAAGCATATGCATAACAGGATTGCTCAAATTGAGAGTAAGAAATTAATCAGAACAAGAGCAATGTACAGAACCACAATAGGTTCAATAGATTTTAAAATTGTTTGAGGATAAATATGAGAAATTTGTTAAACAGTGCGTGATTTACAAATTGCAATGAAGGGAGTGTAATGCTATTTATACGGGGCAAACAAGGAGGTTACTTAGAACAAGAAAAGATAAACATAAAAATAATTTTCATAGAAGTGCAAGCTATTATTCGATCGTCACAAAACGTAGATTCACACATGTTCATGACTTTAATTGAGATGATGCCAAAATCTTGTGTCGTGAGAGAAATCAAGAAAAGAAAGAGTTCATGGAGATGATATTCATAAAGAGAGAATGTAACAAAGCTATTATTTGAAAAAAGATTGACGTTAGTTTTGCTCACAATTTTTGCCTTGGTGTAAATCAATTTCTATCATGGAATGAAATATATACCAAGAGAACAATTGCCATTAGTTATCTCTATTAAATTTCCAGGTAATAATTACTTTATTCCAATATATTTCCATTATTTGTTGTTTACCTATAAGTTATTCTAGACGAGAAAGTTTAAATTGACTTCAAAACATGGTGGTCCCCGGTAGTACAAAAAAAAGATGCAGAAAAGAAAGAATGAGAGGTTGACTTGGTTGACTCTGTCTGTTTTCCTTTTTTTTCCTTTTGTTGTACATTTATTGTATATTTGTCTCTAATGAGCCTTAAAGTGGATAGCTTTGAAGTCTATTTTCGATTTGTGAACATTTTGGATGTTTTTTTAGTACACAAAAAGTTTACGTGTGATAGCAGGTTTCATTTCGATTAGCATGGAATATTTTACAGTTTCAGGCTTGCAAAGAGAAGGATAAAAATTTGGTGAGAGTGTATATTGTACGTGAAGTGTAGAGAAACACAAAAGAGCATGAAAACTGTCGCACGAAACTGCACAGTACAACCCTACCATTTTTAAAACAACTACCTACTCACCAACTCCGTTATTTGTTCAACAGGACAGAACGAGGCGATTTGTTAATGTCGCCTTCCACATTTGCCGTTGTTTTTCTCTCACACATTTTTAGGTAGACGTAAAAGTTCATGTGAACAAGTTTCAACCTATGGACATATTCACAGAAAATCATTTTTTGTCATTCGTTTTTTTTTGCGCATTCTATTGCATGAAATGCAATTTATACTGCAGTAAATTGTTCAGAAAGACATCCCAGGATGAAATCGCATACTATGATCTATTAAAGTTACATGCATTTGATCTTCCGCATTGATACCAGTGTTAACAGAAAAATATAGAACAGATGTCATAACTTTTATTAAAATTAACTCTTGTGAAAAAGCACTTTGATTTACAAGTCTCATTGAAAATAAAGTTTGGAAGTCGAGCTTAACAACTCTAGGGGTGATCAAAACTTTCAAAAACCCGAACCCGATTGGTCGGGTCCAGATTTTTTCAGGTTGTGTCGGGCCGGGTAGAATTTCGAGTTCGTAATGTGACGAATAGTAAAAAAAAAGACTCCGAAAACCCATCTCAATTTGAAAATCCAATAGGTTTTCGAATAGAGCCGGTTTTTCGAGTTTTCAGGCCATGCTGTGAACCCAACACCCGACCCGAAATCATTATGCACATCACTAGAAAATTCACTTTCACTTTTTCAAAATAAAAAAAGTCGCTTCCTGTCAAAACACACACACACAAGATTGCATTCTAAATGTTATTAGAAAATTCTTCCCTATCTTGATAAATCAACTATTGACCAAATCAAGCGTCGAAGGTTGGAAAGTTGGAATACATCACGCGACGAGGACTGCATATTTGATGACGAGTGAAACAAGAAAGGCAGGAGACTTACAAAATCTCGGTTCAAATATTAAGACATAAAGGTTTCTAAGAATTTGAATTTTGTAACTCTTCTTTATATCTAGAAGCGTGATTCGTGAATTCATTTTCAAAAGTATTTATATATAATTAGTTTACTTTGGTAGGGGGATAATTATGCTGCGATACGTTTTTTCAAACAAGAAAAAATTGTTCTCAAAAAAAATTGAGAGACATCTCTGAAGTCATCTATCATTACACATATCGTAACACATTTTCTGGAAATTTTTGACTGTTCTCCTCCCCAACGCAACAAGTCGTGAGAAAGCCATGATATTTCTTTAATACAAAGAAATATTACTTTGCAATAAATGTGAAAATTATTAAGTCAAAGGAATGATTTGATGGAAGCTAAGGACCTGGTTTCTTTGAGTTTGTTTTTCACATTCTAATGAATATTTTCTTGGTTGCTTAAAGTAATAAATGAGTACATAGATAAAGTAATTCATGCATGTACGAAACAAATAATTCAGCAGAGTTGATCAAGAACCGGAATTTAATGGAACGGAAGCAAAGTCTAGCTTTATGCCGAAAGGAAATAGTTAAAAATCGATGTGGTACATGGAACCTTTAGAAATTAGTGTATCTTCATATTTTTGTGATTGCTGAATACGAATCTGGTGTCCGTTTACCCCATCAGATCACCGCTCGTTTCGAACCTCAAAAGTATCTCAAAAATGGGTTCTACACGAAATATGTTCTAGTAGCCATATAATTTTGAGTCGTTGAGATACAAGTCGAGATAGAAAAAACGGGAAATTTATGAAACCTACTTTGTGGGAAAAACCAATAAGGGAAAATGATTGCTATTTCTGTATGAACAACTCGTCAGAGGTTACTAGGAAGGGTAAGAAAAGCATTTCTTATGTCGATGTTACTTATCTCATACAATGAAAGTAAGAGAGTTTCCAAAATTTTCACGTAAAAAGAATTGAACGATCTTGTAAGAGACTTATGATTACCCGAGAATGGGGCAGAATTCCTTTCATCAGTACTAAAAAGTAAAAATTTGTTATTAGAAGGCATGAATGTGAAGTATAATAGATATAGAGAGAAGAATTTCAGAAAGTACTTATCAGAAACAAAGAAACCTTCAATGGTATATTGTCATGACATCAGTGGACTGATGGATGAATTGAAGCCAGGCATTTATAAAGTCCATGAGTCCATTCAACTAAGCTGAAAGAGTAGTACAGTAATATTGAACTAGTTTTAGGGAAAGTGAAATATCCAGTACATGATTGGCAAGTTTGTGGGGATATCAACATTTTGAACACCACATTAGGACAGAAATCAGGCTTCACAAACAACCCTTGCTTTTTGTGATCATGGCGTAGTCGGGATCGAGACAATCACTATAAACAGAAAACATGGACAAAGAAAGCATCATTTCAACCAGGTTCTAAGAACATCATCCCCTATCCTCGGATTGACCCAAGAAAAGTATAATGCCCCTATCCGCATAAAACTTGGCCTGATTAAACAGGTTGTCAAAGCCCTTAAGAAAGTAGGAAGTTGTTTCGAGTATTTAAAATGAAAAGTTCCAAAATTATCGGATGCGAAATTGGGAGAAGGCATTTTCGATGAACCACAAATTGAGAGAATGCTGAATGCTGATAATTTCACCAGTAAATGAATCCAAAACAGAAAGCAGCATGGATGAGTTTCAAGTCAGTTGTAGAAAATTTCCTGAGAAATCACAAGAGTACTGCCGTCTAAATCAAAAAGATATGCAAGCGACATTGTCGCTGAGGTCGACTGTTCCATTGCCAGGCATGAGAGATTGATCTTCAACCACAATGCCGCTTCCCCATGTTATTCTGTTGTAGGGCAGAGTAGGGACTGCAAAAAGTAATAGCTGATACGGTGAGAAACTTTGGTAAATGATGTTCTTCAAAAATCTGAAGCTACATTTCCTCTTTTCCTATCTCAGCCACACAAGAAAAGGGTCAAGAACTTTTATCGAGACACATGTATTCCTATGTATTTTGAGTCGCTGAATTCAAATCTAAGGTCAAAAAAGCACCTTTTACGATTAGTTTTCGACATAATGTCAAAAAACCTCATTCTTGAGTATGTGATGGAAAAACATGGCTTTATTGTGGATTTCAAGTGGATAAATTCAAAAATAGAGTCAGATCAATGATATTACTGAAAAATTCGAAGCATAACCTCAAAACAAAATTTCCTGACCGCCACTTTTCAGGACTCAATTGAATTGATGTACTTTCAGACATTGACTCCGATACTTAAGTCAAATTGGTGTTGTTCTTTCATGCCTTTTTGAAAGGACAGCAATTTTCTTTATTATAACGCACACTTTTGCATTCGAAAGACCTTCGTCGCAGCATTTTTTTCCATTAACTTTTTTTTAAATTAAATCTCTTTTCAATGTCCAACAGTAGTCCGCCATCATATTTTCATCCCATCTTCCTTGATTTCGTTGTTCTATCACTTTAACAACTTGATGGAACATTTACACTGTTCTTTACTGTAGTCCCCAAGATTTTCAGGGAACTATTTAACATGAGAATCTATGAAATGGAGCCTCACACTCATTAAGCACTTCAATTTTTTGAAATTATCGACCATTCTCGAAACCTTTTTCTTCCACTCTGGACTTTTAACATTTCCCGGAAATTGTTCAACAACATTTTTGAAATCAAGCCATGCTCTTTTCTCAATTGGAGTCATTTTAGTGATATAAACGTCGTCTTTTGATAGCTGTCGAATTTGAGGTCCATCAAATATCGCTTTTTTCAATTTAGTATCTGGAAATTGGGAAAACTGACATATACTCGTAATATACTGAAAACATTGCCCCTCTTTATATAGTGCTTTTACGAATTGTTTCATGAGACCCAATTCAGTATGAAGAGGTGGAAGAATGACTTCTGATAGTTTTACCAATGGGTCGTTTAATGACATTTCTGGATCCTGTTTCCAGTGACATTCTTTTTTGCCAAACTTTTTTCTGTGATGATCACCACGGTCCCGGCTGTCCCATAAGCACAAAAAACAAAAATACTTCGTATTTCCTAATTGCTGTCCCAGAAGCATTGAAAGAACTTTAAAGTCTACACAGATTTGCCATTAATGTTATTCGTACTTGATATTTGCCAACATGATTTTAATATTACTGTAAACTTCTTTGAGTTTTGTTAAAGAAACAATTGGTATTGATGCACATGCGGTTGTGTTGTGCAATGAGACGGCCTTCAGGCTTCGTTTAGAAGAGTCTATGACTAACCTCCACTCTTGTTCTTTGTAAACTCCTGGTTTCAATTCATCCATAAGTCCATTAACGTCTGTGCAATAGACTAATGACAGCTCTCGACCAAGATGAAGGTATTTCTTGAAATGCTGTTCTCTGTTTCGATAAACACTTGACTTTGTTCCTTTTGCTAAATTTCATTTTTTTCAGAACTGAAGCAAGGTGTTCAGCGCCACCTTCAGATAATCCAAGCTCTCGAATTAAGTTATTCAATTCTTTTTGAGTACACCTAATATGCCTGATATGTGTAAACGGACCCCAGATTCGGATTCAGTGACCCCAAAAATATGAAGAAGCACTTTTTTCTGAAGGTTTCATTCACCAAATCGATTTTTAGCGGTTTTTTGATGATAGGGATGAACTGAGACCTAATGCGTCATTTGACGTGAACTGTGAGTACCGCGTTTACAAAGTAAAACAAAACTTCCAAATTGATATTGATAAATAATCTGCCAATCGATTGTCGAATCCATAATATCGTTATCTTTCAATTTGCTCCAAAGCTGTATTTTCCGTCTGCGGTAATTGGACAAAATATCGTGTGCATCCTGCTCGAGATAGAGGCGATTCACATGTGTGATTATTGCGCTCGCGCAGCAAACTTCACACTCGTTTGAAATCACCTAATTTCCAACACGATATACAAAATACTATTATCCAAAGCTAATCGTTGACACGATTATTGCAAATGAATAATTATATGACATTTGAAAAATATTTTTTTGAATCAACAAGGAAAGGTCGCGACATGTGGGACGCTGATTTAACTGGAGCTTCACAGGGTGAAGTAAATCGATATTCATCATTTAAGTTTTTCTTTGTATGCGATAGGCCTAGTTTCCGAGATGTCTAGGTTTGAGTATACATGCTTTTGATGGCGGCCCGCGCTTGAAAGTGGCGAGTCGAGCAGTCCACGCTCGGCAGTGACGTGTTGAGGGCTCAAACGCAAATACCCAAATCTCGATGTCTCGGAAACTAAGGTCTTTTGGATAAAAAAAAATCCGTATTTAATGGATTCCGATGCACTTTGATCCTTTAAAGCCTTTATCGAATCAATGTCCTGCATCTCGCGTCCTCTCCTTGTAAGTATTTACATATTTCATTGAAAGAAATCGTTGTTTGGATAAACAATCTGCAATGAGATAATTCAAAGAATATTTGTTCGGAAAAAGTAAACACTCTATTGAAATGAATACATTCGCATTACGATGAGATACGTTTTTTTGAAATTTAAAATTTGGGCGTATTTGTTTTGATTGTAAATTTGTTTCGGCGCAAACAACATCTGTTCGAATAAAACATTTTGAACTTTGTTGGAAGAAACGCTTATTCAGTTTCTCAATAATAAATGGATCATTTTATATGAATACTTCTCTCTGTAATTTATTTCTCGCTTGCACCTCTCAGTCAGGACAAGTGGCGTTAAGTACGCAGAGCTCATTATCTCACAATAGAAATTAGTTTGCAAGGTTCTAAGTTATCCAAAAATTTTCATCGTAGGTATAACGAAAAGATTTGATGATTTAGGTATCTTACTGATTGTCGTCTGATACTAATGCGCTTTTTCTGTTTTCAGCATCAGCAGTGGACTGCGCGTGAAATGTTGTGGGAATTTTTCTTCATTTCGCTAAAATAAAAAAAATTATTCCTATTGAAATAATTTAATATATAAATGTAATCATTGTGATTATTATTAAATTAGATTTCTAGACAAATGGAACATTTAAATTTTCATATTTTGAAATATGTAAATTTTGTAAACAATAGTGGAGCTTTGAAATATGAGAATGAGAGAGACCAGTATTGCTGATTACGTCGGGTTGGTAAGACCTAACAAATTATTTGTCGTGGGTACGTTGTCGCTAGCAATCCTGTCGAAATTGTGTCAGAATAGTGTTTTAAATGAATGGTCTGTGTTACAGATATATTTGATTCATTGTAACATATAAAATAGAAAAAGAGTATCATAGTTGAAATGATAAAATTATAAAAATGTACACTATCTTTCTACTCCGGAAAAGGGAAGAGGAGAATTGAGGGTTGTCGGTTGCTTCTCAATAATTGGAGGACAACGGCAAGATCATCACGCAGAGATTAGTCAGCTAGAAAAAAGGATGCACGATCACAGATCGATTACTATTCTGTTCACCAGACGAGCTATACATGATCCATAACAGAGATCGAATCCACTCGTGAGTTCTTTCACAACCGCATAACACTTCGGATTTTGCTCAGAAAGACTTGTATGACGACCGTACCCAGTAAGAGCCGAAGGGACTATTGTTTACTAACCATTCCTAGTTAACTATTTTGCAATGATGTTAATATATCGCGACTTTTTCAGAGCGGTTCGTACTTCGAAAATAAGGTTGACAGCGTGACTGTATGGAACAAAAAGAAAACCACCAAGGATATGTCTGGGGTTTATATATTTCTTGATCTCCATGTTAAGCATAGGGATGCGAATGTTGCTCACAGGCACGTACGATGTGAATGCTGCTCACAGGCACGTACGATCGAGTTCTTTAAAATAAGTATCTATACTTAGCATGTGTAATTCTTATGTTTTGTCATATATGATCTCTAGCTGTTTATGTATAATCATCAATCAATTTATATCAATTTATATTATATGTAATTCAGTTATATCCCACACATGGGTATCACAGTTAGTCTGATGTTAATTACATTACCTAAGTTTGACCGAACTAACGATGTTTAAGTAAGTCTGACTACTTACGGTAATGAATCGTTAATTAATTCGCGTTTACTGCCTTATCGACCGCAGCCGATTCATCGTCAGTTGAATATGATAGTGGTTACGGCTTACCATATGGGTAACTATCTACTGTAACAATTTTAATCCACTTATCGCATGGCGTGACGGCAAAAATTGAACATTTTGAGTATGTAACATGTCAAGGAAATGTTTGTTTGACTCTGAGCTAAGCTAAAGGTTTTAGATCTTGCAAATAAATTCAATCAGAGGCATGGCGTATAAACTTCCTGAAAATCCTCGAAGTCAACTCGGGAATTGAGATTGGCCTAGAAAGGTTCGTTAGAACCAAGAACTGACAAACAACCTGCATTCCCATCCCGTTCGTTCATATCCCCACAGGATCTGATGTAGATAAGTATCCTTTAGAGACTACACACACCTATATCGTCTCAGTACGTTTATACACACCCATGTTCCTGGAATATATACAGAGTTTCAAACACATTCGCTATGGGAGCAATCCCAGCGAAGGTTCAGAAAAAAGGAGTTGCGAGGGTCGTTCTAAGGGTTATCTTCGTTTAAGGGTAGTTGCTCCGCTTAACGCCTTCTCACCTCATTCATTCCATCGCAAGGTAGAATTTAAAGCAACTATATGTCTGGACAAGCTCATAGAAGTATACTTAAGAAGATATCGCCAGGATTTTCTGGCTATTGGCTGATTGTAAAGAACTTATCGAAGGAGAGGAACGATTTCACAAAGAGAAAAAAAGTAACAAAAGGTGATCGAAATGTCAACCAAGCTGCTCCGATAGAAATAGAACTAGGAGAGACGTTCATTAGATTTATCTGATATTAATTGTCTTCGAACACAGTAAACTCTGAGATATCAAACCGTTGCATATCATTTTAATTATCGACTTCCGATCAAAATTATCCACTTTTGCGGACCCAAAATTATCTTTTGCACAATTTCATGCTTGGTCCTGGAAACTAATTTTTTTCCACAGAAAACGTTTTATGACACGTTTTATTTTTAACAAACGATTAATTTTTCAATTAAAAAAGATCAGTTTTCAACCAAATAGTTGAATTTTCTGCAAAAAAAATAATATTTTTTACCAAACATGGAATAAATGAAATTTCAACTGAAATTATGAATCTTCAAGCAACAAAATAAATTTAAAAAAAAATTCAACTTCCAACTAAGTTGTTAAATTTTCAATCACTAGGATAATTTCTCAACCAAATAGTTGAATTTTCAACTAAGATGATGAACCTTCAACAAAAAAATAAATACAATTTTTAACAAAGAAGTTTACCTTTTAACCGAATGATAGATATTTCAACCAAAAAATATTTTTATTTTGAATCAAAAACAGCTTAATTCTCAACCCTCAAATATTTATTTTCGATAAAAAGTTCATTCTCAATGAAATAGTTGAATTTCCAACCCAAATGACGAATACTCAACAAATTACTTGAATTCTCAACAAAAACAAATTATTTTCTACCAAACAGTTGCGTTTTTGATCAAAAAATGTAAGAGTCCTACCAAAAAAGATGAATTTTCAAATAAAAAAATCGAGTTATCTACAAAACAGTTGAATATCAATACGCAAATATGATTTTTCAACAAAAAAGATCATTTTCTACAAATTGTTGAATTTTCAACCCAAAAGAATGAGTTTCCAAAAAAACCTTTGAACTTGCAATCCGACAGGACGAAATTTCAACAAAATAGTTAAATCTTTAACCAAAACGAATCGATTTTCAACCAAGAAGATTAATTTTCTACCAGCAATGATAAAAAAATTAATTTATAACAAGAGAAATCGAATTTTCAACAGAATGATTTAATTTTGAATCAAAAATATTCGAATTCAAACAAAAAATATGAATTTCCAACCAAATAGTTGAAACCTCTACCAAAAGAGATTAATTTCAACCTAACAGTTGCATTTTCAAAAAAAAGTTAGAATTCCTAGCAAATGAGATAAGTTTTCAAATCAAAAAGTCGAGTTATCTACAAAACAGTTAAATATTAACCCGCGAATATGATTTTCCGACAAAAAATATCACTTTTAACCAAATAGTTGGATTCGCAACTCAAAATGACGAAATTCTAACAAAACTGTTGAATTTGCAATCAAAAAATACTAACTTTCAACAAAATAGTTGAATCCTCAACAGAAACAAATTAATTTTAAAGCTTAGAAAAGATTAATGTTCTACCAACAATGACGAATTAGAAAAAAAAATTCAATTCCAACCAAATAATAACATTTTAACCAGAGGAGATTAACTTTCGAGCAATTATAGTTGGATTTTTAACTAACGAAGATAAATTTTCAACCGAGATGGAATAGTCAAACTTCTTGTTGAAAAATTATTTTTTAACAAAAAAATCAAATTTTCAACAAAAT
>JAUMHM010094963.1:0-25191 GCA_032362435.1 Melikaiella ostensackeni
GGTGACTTTCTTATCGAAATTCTTAATAAGTTGGTTCCTTTATTTTGAGAAAATGAGGACCTTGACTGGCATTCTGTATTCCATGTTCGTTGTGTCCCTTTCTCCTGTTGGTAAATGTAATAATATCTATAATTTACAATTCACTTTGGATTGCGGTATATTTATTTCCTATTTGATATCGTTCAGATGGAAAAGAATTTTTTATCCCAATGCACGGTGCTCTCTAAATGTATAAACTAGTAAAATTTTACTACTTAGAAGTGAAATTCTACTAAGCACACTAGGAAAAAGTAAGACATCAAAAATTAGTATCAGATCACTAATTCTGTTAGTCGAAACGTTTAGGAAAAGTGTGCCTAAAACGATTAAGGCCGTCGGTTCGGGGAAATGAGGTTGAAAAGGCAGCTTTCACTCGAGAAATTTAGACTAAATAAAAGGTTTCCCGACAAAAATGCCGGGTCCGTAAATTACCTTGTAGTTATCTCAAGGGCGCTCGTCACCAAACAGGAGCAGGAATGGTGAATTATCAGCAAAAATTAAGTTCGGCAAGTAATCCTACATGGAACATGGACACACTCACATTATCAAGATCACTACGACACAGTGCCCGACCTTGGATCATTACGTCGATCAGTCAGTTTCAAATAAGTTCGTAAAAACTGATTTCTCATCAGCAGACATTCACGAAAATAAACATTGAAAACGCTCCTTAACCTATTTAACATGAAAATAAACTTTTACAAACCTACAATACTACTGGTAGAGCACCAATGCAGAAGACGTTATATTATTTCATTAAAAAAAAATCAAAAACAACTTGAGAGTCTAAACGACCTATTAGTAAAGATTCCTCCGAAGATCTATCCGAACAATCTTGGGTTCATAATAAATGTACAAATGACTGAAAAAACAAGCTTCTAGTGTTCTATTGTGGAATTCGTCAGTTTTCTCCGGAAGAATCCTTCAGTAATTCCAACGTTGACTCATGTATTTTTTTAATAAGAAAAATACAAAAAGGAATGAAGTTTTAACACACGACAGATCACTCCCACAGAAAAAATTGTCTGAATTTATTATGTTTGTTAACAGATTTTTTAATCGAGTAAATACCAGACGCTTCATTTTAATGCTACATCTGTTGGCAAGCATATAAAATTCAGACAAGTTCCCCCGTATTTCTAGATCTTTTCAGTGCTTTTAATCGATTTTTTGTAATTATCCGTGGTCGGGCACTGTGTTGACGTGATTTCGGAGGTAAGATTGTTCTATGTTTTGGAAGATGTGTCGTTTTGTCTCTTAAAAGACAAATTGAAGCACGTTTTCTTCTAATTGACAAGTGCTTTTTTGATAGTGTGAGTATGATCATGTGCCCGGATGGGATTACTTGCCAAAGTTGACTTTTGCTGATAGTTTCCCATTCCTGCTCGTGTTTAGGGTCAAGCGCCCTTGGGAAAACTGCAAGGTACCTAAAAGACCGGGCATTTTTGCTGGGGAACCTTCCATTTATTTCAAAAATCTGAAGTGAAATCGGTCTGTTTAACCTCATTTCCCCGGGCCAAGGGTCTGAACAATAAATTCTGCCGTAGGTAATACTTTGATATATTCTCAACATTGCAAGCAACAAAAGTGACTTAAGTGGCTTAAGCGGCCACCTAAATTGAAAAATATGAAACTGTTTTATTTCACAATAAGTTAGCTCACAAATGTTCTTAAAGTGATCCACTGTCAAATTTTGTGTATGGAAATATAACACTTTTTTATAACATATGTTCTAATGATGTAAAATACGCATAAAATTGTATAATTATCCGAAGGCCTGAAGGAATGATTCTCTTGCACTACTGGCACTACCACACGCTATGGGAAAAAATTACAGGGCGCAAAAGTCTTTCTGCGGCATAAATAAGCAAAAAATAAGCACAAAATTATTGCATGCTGCCCAATGTTAATAGGACAATGTGGTAGTTCCAGCTTCACGCACCCACAAAAACTCCGGGATTTAGGGAAATAACTCAGGAATTACTTTTTCTCTAAGTCCCTGGTTTATTTGGGAATTGGAAGAATTCGAAACATTTGCTTTGAAGCGATTTGCAAGCGTTAGAAAATAAATAAAATTTGTAGAAAAAATAATTTTTTTAATCACGCTGCTGCTACGTGTACCAAAATTCTGCTTTGTTTCTTTTATCTTTGTATAGGGGCTTTATTTTGAATCGACAAAACTCTGTTTTTATGCGAAGTTAGACGTAAAGCTAGAATCCTCGAACTATTAAACGAAGGGACATTCGGTCAGAACATAAGTAAAAGCTATCTGTGAAGTGGCAAATATTACGTATCTTGATCAAACTTGACGGATATAAAGAACCCACGAAACTACAAAAATTCTATAAGTTTAGAAGATATTCATTTAAAATTGGAGAAACGAGTTATAATCAAATTTTCATGAAAGAATTCTTTTGATAAGAATTCATCTGCAGAGTATATCATCGGTGTTCAATAAAAAACGTTTATTTTTCTCAATTGGAAATACATTAAGACAGAAACTTCAAAATCGTCAATGAGCTCTTTATAAACGTATTTTTGTAGTTGATACTTAAATGTTTGTAGTCTTTAACAGACCAGTGTCGTGATAAATGATATGCAATCAACTTTTGAGTATTTTGATTCCAAACTCTAAATGAATTATGAAACAAAATTTGCGATCATTTCGCGATTTGTCTGAGCACTGCCAGACAAAGTCCGAAATATCACTTTCACTTTAGTCTTTGGGCAAATCGCGAAGTGTCCAGCTTGCTCGGGCAAAGCCGGAAACAAAACTATAATTTTCGGGCTTTGCTTTTCCCGCTGTCAGTTTCAGTGCTTATGTGTGAACCGATTTTTACTTTCTTTCTCTAATCATTTATCAATTGAATTTTTTTGTAAAATGAAAATTATGACCTATTCATTTAACTAATTTCATAATAAACCCAATGAATAATTTTCTACTTATACTTTCTTGTTACAGAACAAGGCTTCCCACATAAGAAGGGCGCAATTCTTCCACTTCCCTTGCAACTTAGTAATATTCGCCATTACGAAAGTTTTGCACAACCATTTCGAATTTACCGTTTACCAGCGGACATTTTCTTTGTGGGAACAGATATGAATTACAAATACATCATTGGAATAATTATGTCTCAACGTTTGTGTCCATTCATGGCTCCTAGAGCGGAACCCTATAATGACTTTGGAAGAGTTAAAATACGTATAGATGGCGAATTTGCCAACTTCACTGTACCAATATCGAACAAAGAACCTCTGAATGATCAATTCCGCGAGATATTCGGACCAAAATGCGTTCATACTGCTGAGATACGTGACCAATAATAGCAGTAGAATGATCAATGTTTAAAATATTAAAAAAACATATTTTCCTCAAACTTAAACGTATGCACGATTTTCGGATACGTTTCGTTGAGAAAGAATACTGTAGAAAAAACAAACCTACATTGATTCATGCAGACCGTAGTGGATAATGATTGAATCAAAGCGCAAATATACGTAAAATAATTAATTTTAATTTAATTTATCAATCCGCATTGTGTCATAACTGTTACGTTCCGCGAGTATTATAATAATTATACTATAATTATGAAACATTTATATTCAATAATAAATCAATAAGTTCAAAGATGATATTCAAATATTGTAAAGACCTCAATGAAATCCAATACCCAAATTATTATTGCTAAAATCCCACAATAAATAAATATAATATCATCAAGAACAGATTCGAAGGATGTACACAGTAGTCCAAAATGGGCGGTACGCATTAATTTTGGCAAAACCAATACATCGAGCAGGCGCACGTGAGTATTAAAAATTAAGACTTGTAGCATAGACTGAAACACTTCTCTTGCGAACTAGAAAATCCCTAAACATCAATCAATATAACTCAGAAAAACAAGACTCACCCATAATCCAAAGCCTAAAAGATACTAGCGTAATTTTCGCCTCAAATTCGAGCAGTGCACAAAACGGAAATTCAGAGAACGATACCATTTTGGCCGAAACTCTGACAAACAGCAGAATAAACTCTAAAGCAAATTACACTGTTTCAGAATAAGAACACTCAGTTCAAAAAAATTTTATAGAAACACAAGAAAAATCAAGAGAAAAATCTTTCAACGCATTTTCGAAATCACTTTCAGATTCAAAATTAATTTACGCAAATCGCCAGAAGAACAAGCAAAAACACTTCTTTCGAAACAAATTAACCTAGCTACCGAAGTAAAAGTCGATAATAATCGAAACGAAATCGAACGCCTTATACCATAATTAATAATAATAATAATAACAAACCCTGACGGAGAAGATTTACTTTCATCTGACTGTGACACTGATGTAAAACAAGAAAAAATGAGTAAACTCCCGAATAATTAACAAATTTCACTTCGAGATACGCTCGAAGTCGCTTCCTTATTTGATGGTTCAAACCATTTGCCCTTCCCCCATTTTATAGTAGCATGTTGTGAAGCAAGATCCATGGTCCCTAACGCTGAAGTCGAAGCAAATTTAGTAAAATCAATCCGCTCTAAAATCTTGTGAGAAACAACACAATGCATTCACAGTCATACATTTTACTCAATGGGAGAAAAAATAAATAAACATAACACAGTTTACGCGCCCATAAAAACAGTTTACCAACTTGAAGGGGTACTTGGTAATATATACATATGTGGGAAAATGAAAGTGTACTTTCTCATGCTTCACAAATTATACAAATAATTGACGCTTGTGGGAACCACAATTATATATATATATATTAATGTATTTCAATTTCGAATATCTGCTATAGTCTAAAGCTTATACTTCTAAATTCATATTCCTAAATTCATATTGCCGCTCTGCAGCTTTTACTTTTCTTGACTTCGGACACCCAGGTGCAAGGATCCACTTGGTGACAGGGAGAATCGGCACTCAGAAATGACTCACTGTCGACCTCTCCTTCCTTGACCCTGGGTACCGAGAGGTATCTAGCTTCCTATTGCATTTTCAGTAATTGACCATCAGTCGCCTAGTACGGAAGATTCACGTGTCCGCATTCAGCAATCAATTTCCGTAGTTTTGGTAATAAATGAAGTCTTGTTATCGAACTTATAGTCTACGGTTATTCATCGCAGTCACCTCACCCACATAATTGGTGACCCCGACGTGATTTTGTCGTGAAAAAAACTAAAAACTTAGTGCAGTGAAGTGACGCTAACTTGACGCTACTCTGACGCCACGTACAGCATAACACTAAGTGCAGTGTTTCAAGTGAGTGGTTACGCAGTGATTATCAAGAACTTTTGTGTTTCGTCAGTGACTGTATTCTGTATTTTTCCTGTGATGACAAAAATGGCGGAGACTGAGCAAGAAACCAGGATCGACTCTGTCGCATTCGAGATTCCTCCCGTCTATCCGGACGAACCCGCTTTATGGTTCGATATGCTTGAGGCTTCGTTCAAGGTGATCAAAATAAAAGATAAGTCGAAATATAATCATGTCCTTACGAATTTGGAACCGCGATACGCAAAGGAAGTGCATGACATTATCCGCAATCCGGCTGCAGAAAATCGTTTTATTAATATAAAAAATGAGCTTATCCGTCGGTTGGGTGCTTCTCAAGAGCAAAAAACGCGGCTTTCCTTAGAACACAAGGAACTTGGAGATCGCAAGCCATTACAATTCTTGCGTCATCTCCAAAACCTCGCTGGCTCCATGGTTCTGGAAAACCTAGTACGTTCACTATGGATCGGTCGACTCCCTAGTACCATGCAAGCGATCCTGGCTGTACAAGCTAACGCGAGTCTCACGACCGTAGCTGAATTAGCCGGTGCAATTCACGACAGGGGCCATTCGAAACAAATCGCCGAAGCACCCACGTCCTCTTAAGATAGCATGACACAGGGTCTTCGTAACGAGATACTGGCCTTACGTCGAGAACTTTCGAACAGATCTACGCGCAACCCCGGCACAGATCGTTCCGCGCGCTCGAGCCGAGCCCAATCACGATCACGTTCACGTTCGAGGCAACATGAATATCAGGACGACGGAATGTGCTGGTACCACGCGCGGTTCGGTATCAAGGCGAAGAAATGGGACACACCATGTACCTTCAAGCAGAGAAACAATCAGGGCAACCGCTAGAGGCGGTAGGCGATCCTAGCCTGTATTAGCGCCGCTTTTTCATGACAAATCGCGACACACAAGGACGATTCCTGATTGACACTGGTGCGGAATTGTGTGTGTATCCGCGATCGCGAGTACGCGAATCGGCTCAGCACGACCATCGGGAAGCCGTTGGGCCTCTTCTCTATACATGGCTCCGAAGTCGTCCGGAGAAGGGCGACCTTGTGGCGATTATCGCGGGCTTAACGCGAGAACAATACCCGACCGATATCCTGTGCCTCATATCGAGGATTTTGCGCATAACCTTCACCACAAAAAAGCTTTCTCCGAAATCGATCTAGTGCTCACGTACAATCAAATTCCGGTTGCACCAGAGGATATCGAAAAAACCGCAGTGATAACATCATTCGGCCTATTTGAATTTCCGTACATGCCTCAAGAACTGCTGAACGCGGGGCTTTTGAAGCTTGCAAGGAAGCTTTAGGCGAAATTGCCCTTCTCGCAGACCCACTGCCAAACGCCCCACTTGCAATAGTGAGCGTCGCTTCCGATGTTGCCTTTGGGGCAATTGTTCAACAGCGTGTAGAACAAGGCTGGCAACCTTTGGCCTTTTTCTCAAAAAATCTCAGCTCGACCCAACAAAAGTATGTGGCCTACCACAGAGAACTTTTGGCAGTCTACCATGCTATCAAGCAATTTAGGCACATGGCCGAAGGTCGCGAATTCACTATTTTTACGGATCACAAGCCTTTAATTTCCGCATTTAAGCAAAAACCAGAAAAGAGCTCTCCACGACAATTGTGGCACTTGGATCTCATCGCTCAGTTCACAATGGATATACAATACATCGAAGGAATGGAGAAAGTCGTCGCGGGCGAATTTTCGAGAATCGACAATGCCTCGACGGGCATAGACTTCGAAGCTCTTGCGAAATCACAAACTGACGACGAGGAACTTGGAAACATCTTACGAGAAGAAACCGTTCTACAACCGGAGGAAATTCCAATTTCCGGAACCAATGTTTCCGTATACTGCGACGTTGCCACACAAGCAGCTTAACCATTCATAACTGCTTCTTTCTGCCAAGCCGCCTTCAAGTCCACGCACAATCTGGCACACCCTAAAATCCAAGCAACAATTCAAGCTCATGTCCCAGGGCTTTGTTTTGCCATTCATAGGAAAGGATTGTCGAGCATGGGCGCGCGGCTGCATGCAATGCCAACGGGCAAAAATAACTCGACACGTCGCATCTCCGACAGGCAAATTTTCATCACCATCATCCCGGTTCGAACATGTGCACATTGTCCTAGGAGGCAAACTTTCGTATTCTCACGGATATACCTACTGTCTCACGTGCGTTGACAGGTACACTCGCTGGCCACAAGCTTTACTAGTAGAGAACTTCGAAGCGAAAACTGTCGCACAAACTTCTCTCACAGGATGGTTCGCAAGATTTGGAGTTTCACTTTGCATTACAACCGACCAGAGAGGGCAGTTCGAGTCGCAGCTCTTCAAAACACTCAACAACCTTCTTGGAACACATCATTTCAGGACGACAGCATACCGCCCTCCAGCGAATGGCCTAGTCAATAAATAAAGTCTTGTTATCGAACTTATAGTCTACGGTTATTTAATGCCGTCACATCACCCACAACATTTATAAAATGAACAATAACAGAACTGCTAAAAACTTCTGTAACTGAATTATAAAATCACGCAATGGACCATTTCATTAGAGAACTTAGACCAGAATTAGAAATGCGAATATCAACAGCAGACACACCTACTCAACTTACTACTAAAGCTATTGAAATAGAAAAAAGTTCAGGAACAAATAAAGATATTAGAAAAAAAATCACACGCTAGCCTTCATTCAGGAACAAATTCAGAGTCAAATAATAGAATACACGTTACAAGAAAAGAAGAGGCACAATGTTCATTTTGCGGAAAATCAGGTCACACAGCATCAGCATGCCGTACTCTTGCAAGACAATTATCAAACCCTCAAAATAATAAATTTAATCGAACAAATAACTTTCAGATTCAACACCCTTATAATTATTTTAAACCTTATTCTGGTAATAACAATAATCAGAGACAATTTTTTCCTAATTCTTCTCAAAATCAAAGACAGTTTTTCCCTCATTATTCTCTAAATCAAAAACAATCATTTCCTAATTATTCTTAAAATCAAAATCAAACTAACAATCGAGTCCAATTACAGAACGAGTGATCGAATAATAACCCTCGATATGAGCCTTAGGAAACTCAAAATAAATACAACCAAGAAAGATCCCTGTGGAGAGGATAGGTGCCTAGCTAACATAACAATGGAATAGAAATGATTTTCAAAGCGACCCTAAACTTGCCAATAACTACCAGTCTAACATAATTTCACGCAATAAGATGAACTAATATGCCACTGTCGCAAAGAACTGAGTCATTTAATTAATAATTGCCTTATAAAACAATTTAATAATCAATATCAACGACAAAAGCAACCTCAGCAATCAAATTCTCGTCAGCAATCAAATGCGAAAACTCCAATGCCCTTCCACGACCGGTTGCTCAGAGGAAGGCCTAAAACAAGAATCTAATGCATCCGACTCTAATTTCAAAAAGATGAAGGAACAAACGACAACAAAAATGAACTCAAGATTCACCAACACTATCCCTCACATAATATTATCATAAGGTTTAAAAAATCATGTGAGGTTAATGATTGACACATGAGTCAGTTTCAATCACGATTTCAAATAGAAAAATTTCGGATTTTTACATACAAGTTGAAAACAATGACAAAAAAAAGGCTACGTCCCAGAATTGTTCACTGAGTTGCAATTCCAACTGTAGAAATCCTTGACACCAAAGAATCAATACTTGATGATGACGAAGTCTTTATTGCACAACAACAAAATAAAAATAATATCGAACAATAGAACAAGTCCTTATCCCAATATTGCCAGGCAGCTATTCAGCGCTTTTATTACGTTCCTAAGAAAAGGATTGTAGACTTCATTACAGTCAAGTCAGCAAAATTGTTCGAGCGGTCCAGCATATCAATATCTTTGCTTCACATGCCTCTAGTGAAACGGGAAACCAATGAAGAACACGAAAAAGGACTGCAGAAGCTGAAACACCCGAAAGCCATAAATGATACTGCAGAAAGAAGTGTGAAATAAATGACTGATTGCAATTCAGTTATTACGAGGAATGAAGAACAGAAGCAGTATTCGTTGCAAGTTGTGAGTGACTATCGCCTTCGAGTTGCAGATGCTAAGAAGAAAACACTGACGATAAAGGAATAAACATTAACGCTCGATTTTCACCGGCCCTCAAAATAAATAAAAAAATAAGGCAAGAACGCATTTTCTTCTCTCTACCGATGAAAGGCACATGAAATTAGATCGGTAGAATGAAATTTTCGACAATTTTAATTTGTCTAAAAATTTAAGAGCAGTACTTAAAAAATATTCAAATATTCCGAGAAATGGAAGAAATAAAATATATAACAAGATAAAGTTGTTTAAATAATTTGATTTTGTTCTAACATTCGCAAGTATTCTTGTAAAACAAATTAGTACTTAAAAATATTTAAATCGGTCGAAAATTTGGTGAGATAAAATGTTTCTCCTGCTTTTTTCAGGTGAACTATATACATGAACAAAAACGCATTATCCAAATAATTTTTAAATCTATAAACAAATCATTTTATTGTTATCATTCATGAAGGAACTCATGACGTCTAGAAAATACGTTTATTTCGCGACAGGAACTGAAAAAACAAATGTTTCAACAAATTGAAATCGGGTGGTCAAAAAGAAGTGACAAAAACGTCTGATAGGATAAGACGTTTTTTGAGGGGGAATATAAAAATTGATAAACCCAAGTACAATCAACATTGTCTACAATGTACCCTCCCAAACCATCAAGCCAGCACAACAACAGACGCATTTGTAAAAAAAAATTATTTGCACTTTTGTCTTACCAACAGGAGTTTTAACTGATCAAGGTAAAGACTTTTTGAGTTATTCATTAAGAAAATTCGCTAAACGATCTCGCATCAGACAATTAAAAACTACTGCATTTCATCTACAATCAAATGGATCTTTAGAAAGATCTCATCACGTTCTAGTGAAATATTCGAAACAATTTACAGGGAAAAACGCAGATTGGGATGATCGGTTGGAATTGGTCACATTCTCTTATAAAACTAGTGTTTATGAAGGAACTAAATCTGCCCAGTGTGAACGAGTCTTCAAAAAACTAGCCCAGATACCTTCCTGCGAACCTCCGCCAGAACATGAAAAATTACAAATTTATGATGACTATATAACAAATTTAATGACAAGACTACAAGAAATTCGCGAATCAGTCAAACAACATACAATTACAGCTAAACAGAAATCAAAACAATATTATGATAGGAAGATTAATCGTGGAAAACTCAAAGTAGGAGACTAAGTTTTTTCATTAGAAGGAGGAAAAATAAAAAAAAAACTTAACCACCAATATTCAGGACCATACTAAGTATTAGAAATGCCAGAGAAAGGAAACGTAAAAATACCCATAAAAAACTCCCCAAGAGTCGTAAAAACATTATTATTGCAAAAACAACAAACTCCACTAACAGATTCTCATATATGTAGTATAGATTAGTAACTATATATCACAATAACCTCTAATTACGATAGTTTACCAGCAGCTGTCAATTGTTTATTTCATAGAACAATTTCACGCAAAAATTCACGTTTTAGCTATTTTCATACCGATAAGCGTTGTTTCCTCAACGAAATTTGATAAAGATTTTTAGAAAACATTATTTCCTGTAAAACTTTACTGGGTGATAATACTCACTGAAAAATGAAAACGTGGCTCACTGAAAAATGAAAACGTGAATTTGTTAATAGAATTGTTTTCGAAAGAAACAATTCATATCTTTTAGTGAACTGCTAATGAGAGGTTATTGTATAGATGGTCATATTTGACATAAGTGCGAAAACATTAAAATTACGTTCTTGAAAACACTTGATTAAATTTGTTGAAAAAAATCTAATCTATTGTTTTCAAACTATTTCATGCAAGATTGAAATTCCATCTGTTCAATAATTATTTAAAAACTTAATATGTATGATAACTTATAAGCTAATGAGAAATTTTCACTCATTATTTCGTTTATACCACAATAACAGTTTTCTATACTCATAATTTGCTCACCAACATGTTATTCTTAGAAAGCATCTTGTCAGATACAAAAAGTTAAAACCTTTTTCAAAAATCGGCCCTAACACAGTGCGGCCTTTATAGAACGTATTGAAAGTTACGTCTATGTCGTGAATGTAAACTTTCAAAATGAAGAGTGTTAGATTAAAAAGCCAACCTCAAACTTGAATCTTTGTATTTTAATACTAAACTTCCATCTAAATTTCCATTAGCTACACATAAAAAACTTGAGTTTTAAGTTTGTTTAAGCTTATTCTCTTACTATACATAATCAGTTTGAACATCATCAGCTATGTTCGCTGTCAAGATCAATGTCAGAACTGAAAAAAATTGAAATGCTCCGAATGTTCGTATAGCTTAAAATGCACCAATTTCTGGTTTAAATTTATTTTAATAAGTTTATTCGTCACCGTTCTTTGGTTTATCCTGACATTTTCTTTTCTGTGTACAAAAACGGATACGGAAACAGACAAGCAAAGTTAAACAGATACCATTCACTTGAGAAAGCTTGTCATCTTCTTCCGGGAATAAATTCTGTTTCCTTTTATTATTTTTTTTTTGTTTTGCTTCTTTCTTGAGTGAAACCGGTATCCCATCGTCAGCCACGGACCAAGTAAAGTGCCTGATGAGGTAAAGATGTTAAAACATTGAAGACGATGTTTGAAAGCTCTTGCGATGATGTTGCGGTAGGTACAAAATTAGGTGTATGGTGTAGTTCGGAGTTTTTCGTTTACCACCGTTGTCCTTATGCAGCAGCTGAGAGTGTTGAAGGTAACATTAATCGCCTCTGGATACTTTTTGAGAGCTACCATCTGTAACTCTACAGTGTTTCAGTCGACTACTCCCTGATGGTCTAGGAAGTTTCTCACAATGCGACAGGTGTTTATTAAAACCTGCTGCCAGTACCCCACTGTGTGTGTCTGTGTCGCCGATATCACAACAGGATGAATAGGTTCATGTTCCACATTTCTCCATATTGTCTCTACTTCATGCCTCAGCTCGCTATACTTATGGATCTTGGTTGTATAGGTTGCCGGCGAATTCCAGTTAAGTGGACAAGCAATGTCGATGATATAGAATTTTCCACCTTTTTTCTCACGTATAACAACGTTGGGTCGATCGGCTTGGATATAATAATGCATCTGGATAGTAACACCCCAGTACAAGATATAGTCTTCGTTTTTTCAAACCTGCACTGGAATGTATCTATAGAATGGCATGAGTTCTGTTGGGATTCCAAGGTTTAGGGCAAGTTGCTGATGTATAATGCTCGCTACATCATTACGTCTGTGCGTGTACTCTCTCTGAACCATGACGCGACAAGTATCATTAATGTGCTCGATGGATTCGTTGGTATCTCCACACAATTGGCATTTGTCAACCACGTCTTGATGTAACACATGTTTGCGATAGTTTCTCGTGCTGACAACCCTGTGCTGAATCGCGATCACAAATTCTTCTGTTTTCGGAAACAGGACGCCCTTTTTCAGCCAAATATTGGATGCCTCTTTGTCCACTTTATGTTGATCTAACGTTTTGGGGTGCTCGCCGTGGATAACTTGATAGTCCTGATATTCAAGGCTTCCTCTGAGGACAAGTTCAGGAGCGTATAATCGAGATCTGCTTCACAGATGGGGTTGTAAAGCGCAACATCTCGCTTCCTGTTAAAATAGTTTCGCAACTGTATAACTTGTAATATACACAGTTTTTTAGCATCCACAACGCCTCGACCCCCTTTATGTCGTGGGAGAACTATCCTTTCAATTGCCAAATTACTGTGGTGCATTCGGTGCTCAGTCATTTCAACGCGGATGGTTCTGTTCATCCTTTTAAGGTCAGTGTTCGACCATTTGATGCTATTTATTTACATTTAATTTTTCACATTATTTACACACATTATTTACATTTATGCCATCCCTATCCTGATGTACGCTAAAAGAGTACATCAGGATAGGGATGGCATAAATGTTAATAGCCCTGACTTTACTGGCTGAATTGAGAAAACTCTTCAGAATCATTCTGAGCCTTGTAGTGAAGGCAATCATTGGGCTTTTTTCAACTATCGTATACTGAATATCCTTAGACTTAAGAACACCTAGATATTCATATAACTCACGGTCATCCAACTGGCTGGCTTCTTAGAGCATTTCACTCTCTCAGGCACAATTAATTTTTGGAATGGTCCCTATAGTTTTTACCAATTATTTCGAAAAATATTGCTCCTAGAAGAAAACCTTTAATGAAGAAGCTGCATATTCCATCAGAACAAATATTTTTATGCGGAATATTTCGTGAGCAAAACATTCTTTTTCAATGAAGTTATTTACAATACAAAACCACGCTCATTATTGATAGATTTAGTCTGAAGAACGAACTATATTTTCAGTAGTACGAGTTTCAGACGAAAATATTGTACATAAAATATGTAGGCCTCAATAAATTCCACGCGTTTCACTGCAAAAAATTCCTTCATTTTGTCATTATTTCAGGAGGTGCATATATTAATTTGTACAATAAGAAAAATGCCTTACAGTTTTTTTCTTTTAACTATAGAGGTGTTGATCTTTCGTATTGCACATTTCCTCTAGACTCAATAATCTTAAAAAAATGTAATGATTCATTTTTTACAATCAATAGAGTCGACACTAAATAAATGTTATCTAATAACGGCAATTAAATATACAAAACTGTATCTTTAAAGGTGCTTACCGTGAATAAATATCAATATCAAAATATCAGTATTAAAAACATTCAATTTTTAATTTTTCTAATAGAACTGAACAAATTTCCCCCTTCTGGTTTTCAGTTATAGAAAGCTATTGCCTCAAGAACTCAGGAAATGAATTCGAATGTAAGATTTCAACTTTCGGAAGGCAACAAAATTTTTGACTTTCGGAAGGCAAGCAAATCTGAAAAAACTGACCCTAAAACTCCGCACCCGAACCTAGAAGTTAAATTTTCTAATGAAACCGAAAAGCAACAATCAAAAGTCCTCATTTGGTCTTTGACTATCAAAAGCTGTTGCCCCAAGGAGTCAAAAAAAATTCTAAATAAATATTTCTGCTTTCAGAAGACAAAACAAAATTGAGAAGATAACCAAATTTTCAAAAAACTGATTTTGAAATTCCTCTCCCGAACCTAGACGTTAAATTTTTAATAGAACCGAAAAAATATCCCTTTTCTTGGTCTTCGAATATTTAAAGCTACGAAAAGCACAATTACCAAATTATAGTTGTCAGTGGTTTGACTTGTAATTTAAAAAGGTCTAGGCACAATGCTGTTATGTTTCTCATTTAAGACTGTGAGGTTACAGTAATTGCAAATTGATAAATTGCGAAAGATATATTGGCTAAAAATTCAAATTTGAATTCAATGATAAAGGAAGGACGTCATTCAGACTGGAGATATGCTGCCCTCATTTTCTTCAATTTGAGGAAACCAACTTATGAAGAATTTTGACAAAGGTGTAACTAATGAATATTCTTCAAAAAATTTCCGTATATATTATTATGATGGCCGCTTTCTTTTTTCTCATTCTGAATTGATTGTATTTTATCACACTGTTTCTCTCTCAAACGAAGTCGTAAAAATACCTTAGATTTATGACGTTATTATGTAAGATAGATGAAATATAGATACAGATTAAAAAGATTTCTCAAAGTCAATTTAAAAAAATATATTTTTAAAAAATCTGTTTTTCGAAAATTTACCGTGTTTACATGTATGGATTACCAGACTTATTTTTTTCTAATGCAATTTTAATAGTAGAAAAGCTTCAAAAACCTAAAAAAATCCTGTCGCTATTTCTGCAGACTCATTTTTTTTCTTGAAAGACGAGTTTATCAAATGTAAATTATTTCCTGGAGAACGTTAATTGAAAAGCTTTGAAAATTTGGGACGACGTTTAAGATGTCCAAAAACATAAAAAATGCATACTGAAAAATATCGAAATTATGAAAACACAAGAATTCTTCAAAGCACATTTTTGTAAAGCTTAAGTTGAACGCGTTAAGTGCTCATCAATCAACATCAAATAATTATCCTTTTTCCAGGTGTCATTACACTCTCCCTAAAATTCAAAAAATGGAAGGTCTTTTCAAAAATATTTGTTCCTTTTGAAAAAAAATGATGCAGTATCAATTTGAGCTAAAACCAACAGTACATGGTACTTCCTGATCAGCCTTGAAGCTTTCAGAGATTAATATCTTCTTCATTTTCAAATTTACAAAAAATTATCGAAGAGATTATTTTCTCAAATTTTTATCACGAAATTAGCGGTGAAATTAGATTTTTAGGAAGATTAATCTTAATGGGTGTTTAGGGCAATCATATGATTTTTTATACATCAATCAATGCATTTGAGTCTCCTTTTAGATAGAAAGTTCACAACAACCAAGTACAAATCACGAGAAATGTCAATGTATTCTTTAAAGAATTTTCTTAAAAACTTTAAAAATGGCTAAATCAGTATTAATCATGAATTTAATTCGACAACCGAAGAAAGGGCTTGATTGCAATGTTTCACCAACATCCACAGAAGTTTTTCATGTATACTTTTATTAGCATACTATCGAAAGCAACCCAGAAAAAGATGCTGTAAAAAAGGTTATCCAGGATGACTGCAATATTTGGCATAAAGCTTGAATACCAATTTTGGAGAAAAGAAATATTGCAAGAAAACTGAAAACTCTATTCAATGAATATACAAATCTATGCCGTGATACAAACTCGGGTTGACCAACGCAATTTAGTAAGGAGACTAGATTTCAGCAGGTATCAAATTGTCTTTTCGATATTGCTCACTGCTACGTTTCCAAACTAATAAAAATAGAAAGCGACATACTATTTTTGACAGACCAAAGATTAGAGAGCAAATTAGTTATTACTAACTTGAGTGATGATTTAGTAAGAAGAAATGAAAACCAAAAAATGCGAATATCTAAATATCAGGGAAGGGAATGGAGAGAAGAACAAAGAAGAAGTATTGAATGTCAAGAAGTTAACATAGAAATAATATCAGATTCACTCAGCGACGAAGAAATTATATCTTCTGAAAAAGATGAAGATTTTGATGTGGAGAAAGTCGGTCCTTGCTCGTCAGTCTCCTCAACATCAGAACCCTCCAAAAAGCGTAAGAAAATGAATGCTTCGGACATAGTTACTTGAAATATAGCCTCGAAATTAGATCGTGCTAACATTAGTGATAGAAAAGCGACGTATATTTTATCTGCAGCCATAAGAGACTACAGTAACTTTGACTTATCTGAAGTAGCTTCGTCTCGAAGTAGTGTTAAGAGCATGAGAGAATCTCAACGTGCTTAACAAGATGTAGAAATAAAAAAAATACTGCATTTCCGAGACAACTTGCTGTTCTTATAGACGGGAAATTGCTTCTTGGAACTTCTTGGTGCCCGCTAAAAGAAGAACGCTTAGCTATTATGGTATCAGGGAAAGAAACAGAAAAGCTGTTAGGAGTTCCAAAATTAGATGAAGGTACAGGTGGAAAAATTGCGGAAGCATCATTTACTGTTCTACGTAATTGGAAACTTGTTTAGGAGACCGTAGGAGTTTGCTTCGATACTACACAGAAAATACAGGATTTATGAATGGCGCTTGTGTTTTATTGCAAAACAAACTGGACAAACATCTGCTGTGGTTCGCATATCGACATCATGCGTTTGAAGTTGTCTTCAAAGATGGATTCAGAGCTGCGTTTGAAGCAATTGATAGTCCAGATATTACTTTATCTGAACATTTTCGTGAAGCTTAGCTTTAGATGGGTCAAAAAACCTCTACGCCTTGTAATGATAATCGCCTATCCGGAAGTTTAAAGAACTTGAAGATTGAAACCATTACATTTGCTTTAAAATTATTAAAAGATTCCGACAAATCATTTATTTTGAGATGATTATAAGGAACTTTTGGAATCAACACAGATATTTTTTGGCGAAAATCCATCTAATACACCGGATGGTCCAAGATTTCGAACTCCGGCTGCCTTTCATCATGCAATATGGATGTGCAAAGTGATGTTTGTTCTGAAAATCAATCTTTTTGGAAATCAATTTCATCTCACTCAACGCGAGAGAAGGCAATGCGCGGAATATTGATTATATATAGCGTTATTATACGTTAAGCCATGGATCCAATGTCCTAATGTTTACAATGCTCCTGTGAATGATCTCTCATTCATTACAACATTGACTTCCTATAAGAATACTTTTACACCTATTTCCGAAGCCGCATTAAAGGCAATTCAATGTCACTTGTGGTACTTAGGTCAAGGAATGGTAACTCTCAGTCTGTTTTCGGACCTAGTGCCCAGTGAGACAAAGCGTGACATGGTTTCACAGCTGGAGAAATAATCTGATCAAGAATACGGTCGCTCTATCAAATATGAAGGAAAGGATGATGTCAGCAAAAAATCATTGCAGTCATTTATTGGGACTGCTTCTGATTTCATGTTAAAAGTATTAAAAATCGACACCCTTTTTTTAAAAGAGGACGTTCAGGATTGAATGAACCTCATTTGTTATCAGGAAGCTAAGAAATTTGTTCAAGCACTTAAATGCATAAATGATTTTGCGGAAAGAGGGGTTGCTCTTCAAACATCTTTCAACACTTCCATGACGAAGAAAGAAGAACAGAAGAATCGGTAAAAAATCAAAGAAAGCGTTTTCCGAACGCTGACAAAAATAGACTCATAGCTGCATTTGAGAAAGGCAATTAGTGGAAAAGGCAGAATCATAGTGTACGTTTAACGACGTTTATTATGCGCTAATATCCATTTGAATTTTAATTTATGCTTCGAATTATCTTCAACATAACAAGAGTAGACTACTATTGTTTGAAGCCATATGTTGAGAAATAAGATTTAAAATTTTAAACTCATATCTTACGTTCTGGAACACTAGAAGATACTTTTTTACAGGTCGATGAAGTCGTCTAGAAATTCTCCATCTAAAGAAAGACTCAAATACATTGATTCATGCATTAAAACTCTATTATTGCGAAAAACACCCAATGAAATGAAATTTTATCATAATCCAATTTCATCGTTAAATTCGCGGTCAAAATTCAAGAAAATAATCCTTTCGATGTTTTTTTTGTGAATTCTTAAATGAGGAAAATATTGAGCTCCAAAAGCTTTGAGGCCGATGAGGAAGTACTAGGTATTTTTTGTTTTAGCTCAAATTTATACAATATCATTTTTTCTTCAAAAGGAAGCAATATTTTTGGCAGCACCTTTGATTTTTCAAATTTTGTATGTGTCTCCTCTATGAAAAGATAAAATTTTATAATACCTTATAAAAAAAAGTTTTAATCTTTCCGTTTCGTAATAAAACATTATGGTCTCTCTAAATCGCACCTGAAAATGTCATAAATCTAGAGAATTTTTATGACTTCTCTATAGGAGAACCAAAATTATGAAATACAAATAATTTAGAACGGCGAATAAGATAGCAACGAGTATAATTGATACTGGAACATCCTCATTATCTTTTATAACCTTTTTGTTTGAATTAATATTCTCAAAACAGTAGTAAAATATTCAGAATACTTCGCTCCGAAAGAAATGGAAACATATTGAAAAAATTATTCTTGTTAATGCTCATTTATTATTTGTTCATAACTAAAAAATCAAGGAGAAGCTGAAAATTTCAGAAAGAAACCGCAACATTCTAGAATCATTCAAAGAGAATAATGATAAAAATGGTAATAAACTGTTTAAACAATTACTTTTGTTAACGTAAATCAATAATTATCTCACTCTAATTGAAAAGTGGACAAAAATATCTAAAAAAAACCGCAACTATCTATAGGAGAAGATAGTTATGAGTAATAATAAATTGATTGAGCAGTTTATTTAATCATATAATTATCAGTAGAAAGTAATATGTCACGCATCAGAAACAATTCTCACCTGTCATAAGTCCACATTGGACTTACATTTATTTTAAATGTTTAGGTTACAGTAATGAGGCATTTTTTAATTAAAAAAGATATATTTGTTTACAAGTTGCAGATGAAATACAATGATGAAGCAAGGACTTCATCCAGGCTGGAATTATGCTGAGCCAAATTTGGGACACACAAAATGTGTACTCATCTTAGTCTGAATTATTATTATTCTGTGCGGGCAGAACGAATATTTCGGGATCCGTATTTCTGGAAAAACCGACCATTCAGAGGATCCTCTTTCGATATTGGTACAGTTACGTTCGCAATGTTGCCATCTATGCGTACTTTAACTCTTTCAAAGTAATTAGGAGGTGACGCTCCAGGAGCCATTAATGGAAACAAATGTGGTCCTAGGATTACACCAATGACATACTTGTGATTATCATCTGTTCCAACTTCGTAAATGCTTGCTCGTAAACCGTAAGTTTGACCTTTATGCATATAACTTTCGAAATGATTAACATGAAGTTGAAGGGGAGGAGGATGAATTGCGTTTGGTTTGTGTGGCCAAGCTAATTCTGCAAAAATAGTGTATGAGTAGGTGATTAATTATTGCATCAATTATTAAATTAATTCAGTCAATTCTTGTTTTTACTTTACAAAAAAATTGATTCGCTAGAAAAAAAATGAAAATCAGTCCGAGAAGAGGTCGGCAAGCGCCCTCAAGTCGGATCAGAAAGTCCCGACAGGCAAGCAATGGATGCAAGAGTCCCCAGTTTGAATCGCTCAAGTTTGACTTGCATTTGTTTGAAATTTACTAAATCGACTTAACCATCAATTGCATATTAGCTCAGTGAATAACGTAAATATGTAATTCATAAATGAGTCAATTCATTTAATTTCAGTCAAATGCAAGCAAAAATTTTACGATTCAAACTCGAGACTTTTGCGTCCACTTTGCTTCCAGCATCGCCTCTCGGAACTTTTAGATCCGAAGTTAATTGGCGTCTATTGCAGTCTTGGCTCTTAGCGTACCCGTTCACAATTAGAATCCGTATAAAAATAATAAGTTCCATTTTATAATAGAAATATTGAAGTTTGTGGTTGGATATTTTATCCAAAGCTCTTCATTTTGAAATTTTGCTTTCACAATGTAGGCCCAACTTTTAGTGCGTTTTAAGAAAAACAGTTATATTAATTTGAACGATTTCGAATAGGAAATAACTGTGCTAAAATTTATAATGCAATTTCGTTTATAGATATTATTATATTTACCAACAGGGTTATTGAGAATCATCAAGATGGAACACAGAATTCCAGTTACGGCCCTCATGTTTTTGAAATAACGGAAACCTACTTATGAAGAATTTCGATATGAAAGTAACTAAGAAATCTTCTTCAAAACGTTTCAGCATCGATTATACTAGTCACTGTCTGATTTGTCATTCTAAATGAAGGTGCTTCTCCCACACTGAAGTCGCAAAAAGGCTTTGAATTTATAACTTAATTATATTGAATAAACCATGTGTTCGGAATATTCTTTGCATAATTCATACGTCCTCATTCCTCGCTCATATCATAAAACGGTGAATGATAAACATCTCCAACGTTATTATATTTTAAAACACAAGGACGGTCTATTGTTATACTTTATGTTAGGTAAAATTTTAAGAGCAAATCATTTTTCTATCATCTAGCGGCATTATATTAAATCATTTATACAATGGCAGGTGAGGAAAGATAGTTTGATGAGAAAATTAATACATAAACGTACGTACTGTCCTGCCCGGATGTTTAGACTCTGGCAGTAATGAATGGTACAATATGTACATAAGGGTGGTTCTTATTTATAAATGGTAGGCATTTTTTAGAGAATTTCTTTTTATCTTTTTCTTAAACATAAAATATACTTACATTCAGTCCTTCCGGAACACAAGGATAATGTCACCAGACAGAACCTAGATTAAAGTATAATTTCCCGTAGAAATCGCAAAATTGGTACTCTTGACCTTTGTTCACAAAAACGCGAACATCTCCTGAAATCGGTAGTTCCACCAATTCAGCCTGATCTACGAAATTGAAAATCAATGAAAGTCCTTATAAGTTACACGTGATAAAAGTATAAATATAAATAAAATAAAATAAATTTAAAAAATGCTTATCCTATTGATACTCGTATAAACTTTCAGAACATTCACAATTTCTAAAGGATCTTTTTCTTAAAAAAAAAGAAACAAAAATATTCTTTTTACGATGGTTATATTTACATTTTCTTGCTATTTCAGAACACGTGAATCATACTTTTGAATTTTTTTTTCCAAATATTTATATGGATTGTGTCGTCAGCATATTACTCACGCGATCGTGGAACTTTGAGAAAATTTCGATTGCGTTAAACTCTTCTCTGAAAAATGTTATTTGTCAAACTTCTGTACCTAAAATAAAATCGGGATATAAAACATAATCAGATTTTAATCTTCATACTCTTCAGACATATAATTAGTTGCATTTCTCAAGGTACAATTATAATACACATGTCCAAAAAAATTGAGTCTTACTTCTTTGTTTCATTTTATATTTTACAAAAAAAAGATTACAAAAGATATACAATTTTTATATCCTTTACAAAGTTCTTTGTAATTTCCGAAAAACCCCTTAAAATCTTTGAATCACTATTGAAATCTTTGACATCGTTTGGAATACCTTGAAATTATTTGAAATTACTTGACATTACATTAAATTATTTGGCTAATTAGATTCAAAAACTATTTTCCTTTGCCCGCCGTGAGCGGTAACGAGTTTTTTTCTGCACGTGCACTTGCTCACCACTCCTTATCACCTGGGCAAATATGCGCGCACGAAAAAGAAATCTGTTACAAATTGACTTTTTAAAATAAAAATCCTCATGCCTTTATTCAGCGATTGATAATCTAGAAATCCTATCCTTAGTTTTCAATGAAATTGAAAATTTGATTTTATTGAACATTTTTTGTCTCTCCTGAAAATCGGCCGAATGTGGGTTGATTCGTTTTGCTGTCACCCTTCAATTCGAAAATTATATTTTGAGGAAAAAAGTTTGCCCAGCCTCAAAAAATTGTTTAGCTCATATAAAACTGATAGGATGCATTTCATATATTAGCCCAAATCATTAAAAATATTGGAAAAAATAAAAAAGGTGGGATTTTTCGGAGAATTTTTTTTTCAGTTTTCAAAATTCGAAAAAAAAATGTTTACCACGAAATCCCACATTTTCTATAACTTAAAAAAGTAGAACCTGCCTGATTCGAAATGAATTCGATCTACAGTTTTTTTACCGTCAGCTTAAATTCATACTAGCCATAGGTAAGCGTGAGTGCGAGTGAGACACTGGCAGATGATGCTTAGGAGCGTCTCTCTTGCACTCATGGATATGACTGGCATACGAATTTGGCCTTTCTATGTAATTCATATAATTTATAAATACTCTCTTAATGGTTTCATACCCTAATAATCATTTTACTAAAATTTTAATTATGCAAATTAAGAAATGTTCAATAATGTTATACAAAGACGTATATACTAAGATTTATTTCAGAGCGCAATTTTCAACACGGGGAATGAGTTCGAAGGATACATCCCTGTTCATTATGGTCTTCCTTCAGGGCGAGAGTGGAACTCTGAGGTAAAATTTTGGTAGCACATCTTAAGAGAAAGCGAAGACGATTCTAACGAAAGAAAAGGTACGCTGCGTGTTTCTTACACTTGCTTTCCAGTACAAAAAACTGTGTTCGAATATCGCAATTTGCTTGAAGAAAAAAGGAAGCTTCTTCTTTTTGCAAATCGCAAATAATTACAGATAGTTCAACTAGCAGCCTCTAATTTGAATCTCTTCATTATCCTAATTTGAACTGAAGATAGTACAGCTGTATATTCATGTGAAACAAACAAACAATTCATTATAATCTAAAAATTTTCCAACGGCAATTCGTTGAGAAATGCTTAAAGTACCATGATGAAAGTTTTCAGTTTTTAACTATTATTTTTTCAATAAAAAACTATGCTCCAAATTTGACTGTCAAATTTCCTTACATTTTATCAGATTTTCAGGTCTGTAAACTATACAACATCTCATATTGGTTCCAGACCGAACAACGTAGAACACTTTGACCTTTGAGATGATCATTTATTCATTAAGCTACCATTTTTCCTTTACTCACTTTTTCAACGTCAGAGCCAGAGGAGTCGAATTTTCTCGCCGATAGTAAATCGATACAGTGTTTAGCTAAGAAAAAAGAAACTTGACTAGCCCATTTGATATAAACATAAATTGAGTATTCTGCAAATCTTAACGCCCTCCTCTGACTCTTGTCCGCTCTATTCCTCCTTTCTCTGAACATTGGAAAGATCAAATCTTTGGATAGGTCTCTTCTCCACCACCTGTGCGACAAATACCCTGACCAGACCAGCGAATTATATCGCTAGCCTCGAAATTATCCAAAATCAACTTTGTATGGCCTCAATCTTTTAGTCTTCTTTTTTTCAAAGATGTGCAACTAACATAAGCCCTCAAAATCCACTCACTGTGCGACAAACATCATAATCAGGCCAGCAGCATATGACTCTAGCCCTGACATTATCCAAAATCAACTTTATATGGTCTTATTCGTCTCGCGTTAATTTGTGCAAACTTGTGCAACCAACTTCAACACTTAGTAGCCACCCCTGTGCGGCAAACACCCTGACCGGGACAGCAAAATATATCGCCAACCCCGATATTATCCAAAATTAACTTTTTCTGTGCTCAATCTGTTCGCCTTAATTTGTGCAAATTTGTGCTCTCAAATCCAACACTCAAAAACCACCCTCTCTGTGGCAAACACCCTGACCGGAACAAAAAATATATCGCTATCCCCGAAATTATCCAAAATCAACTTTATACGAACTTCATCTTTTTTCCTTCGATTTTTTAAAGTTGCGCAACCAACTTGAACCCTTGAAAACCACCCACTGTGCGGCGAACACCCTGACCGGGCCGGCGAAATATATCGCCAACCTCAACATCATCCAAAATCAATTTCGTATATGCTCATCCTGTTCGCCTTATTTTGTGCAAATTTTGGCAACCAACTTCTACACTCAAAAACCACTCCTGTATTTGAAACACCTCGGCCGGGCCAGAGAAATATATCGCTAGCCCCGAGATTATACAAAATCAACTTTATATGGGCTCGATCTTTCTGCCTTGATTTTTGCAAAGTTGTGCAACAAACGCAAGCCCTCAGAATCCACCCACTGTGCGGCAAGCACCCTAAATGGGCCGGCGAAATATATCGCTAGCCCCTACATTATCAAAAAACAACCATATCTGTGCTCAATCTGTTCGCCTTAATTTGTGCAAATTTGTGCTCTTAAATTCAACACTCAAAAACAACCCTCTGTGTGGAAAACACCCTGACCAGACCAAAAAAATATATCGCTAGCCCCAAAATTATCCTAAATTAACTTCATATGGACTCAGTCTGTTCGCCTTAATTTGGTCAAAGTGGAACCTACTTGAACACTTAACACCCAAACCCCGCTTGGGGCAAACATCCTGACCATGCCAGCAAAACATATCGCTAGCCCCGAAATTATGCAAAATGAACTTCATATTGGCTCAGCCTGCTCGCCTTGATTTGTGAAAATTTGTGCAATCAACTTGAACACTTAAAAGCTATCCCCAGTGCGGCAAACACGCTGACTGGGCCAGCGAAACGTATCGCCAGTTCCGACATTATCCAAAATCAACTCTATATGGGCTCAATCTTTTTATCTCAATTTTTGCAAATTTTCGCAAACAACTTCAACCATTAACCCTTCATCACACAGGTGGGTCGTTTACGACCCAGTCAAATTTTCCTGCTCAAGTATCTCCGAAACCCAAAGATGACGGGGTTT
>JAUMHM010094989.1:0-25181 GCA_032362435.1 Melikaiella ostensackeni
GCTGCATAAGAACAACAGCGGTAAAGGACAAACTGCAAACTACATCATACACCTAAGTGTGTACCTACTACAACATCGCTGCAACACATTTCAAGCTTCGTATTTAGTAATTGAATTTTGAATACCTTAAACTCATCAGGCACTTGACTTAGTCCGTGGCTGATGATGACGCACCGAGTTTTCCGAGACAAAATTAAATATTCATGATAATAATACGTAAGCGCATATATAAAACTAAAATCCGCAGTATTAGGGGTGCCGTACTTCGTACACAGTTTTTTTTCATCCGCAGTAATGCTTACAAACATGTTTTTTATATGAATGCTAGATATTTTTGTATATTGCTCTACGTTTTAGTATTTATAAATGATTTTTATTTTAAAAATACGTCATACTTTAGAGTGAAACAAAAGATTATTCTTATTTTATTATATATTAAAAATAATACTTAAACGAAGTGAGACTTAAGCTTGATACCGCAGTAATTGGGATATTTAAGATTAAGACTTAGAAACTATGAGAGCATCAAGTTATAAAATAAATGTATAAAAGACAATAAAAGCTTATATCAGATTTTGAAACACTGCAAAATTCATTAAAAAATTACATTTTGAGTCCAAGAATTTTGTTGGGTACCAAAATTGAAAATTTTGAATTGTAATTATTTAATTCTTTTTGACATATATATACACAAACAATACAAGTTATATTTGTATTACATTTTATGAATTTATGTATTAATGGCACCCATTTTTAGAAAGTGTGGCCATTACGAAGCAAAGCCTTTGAAAAATGATGTGCTTTTAAAACATAGTTATTAAATGGAATATAATCACATCAAAAATGACATTAGTTTCCTTTGCATATAATGCACAAATTTTTGCTTTTTAGAAGCTTGGACGCTATGTTTGATTCCTGTGTGAATATATTCTGTCCCTACAGAAGATAATGTCTGCTGTTCTTCAGAATACATCAATTTTTCTGATTTTGCAGCACTTTCACAGGTCACCTGAAACTGAAGTTCATCTTCAAAAGTTTTGTTATCACCATCGGAATGGCATAGGTGCATCGATTTATCGTTCGAAACAGTTTCGGATATTGTAACTTTAGTTTCAGGTGTTATTGCTTCTGTTTCAGGAATAAGTGCTTCAGAATTGGAAAACTGATGTTCTGATTTAGAGTAATGATAGGATTGTCGTTAATATTCTCCTCTTTCTTCATTTTCAGCCGACGCTCCATCTGCAGAATTTGTTTAAATTTCTGCCAGCCCCTGATTTTCCTACCTCAGATAAAGTTCTAGTCTTTTGCGCTTTTTACTATCTTATTTTTCCATTGAAAACTTAGATTTGATGTATTTTTCGACATTCCTCACTTCCTTGTTGTTTTCGTCTCCAGAATAATGTCGCTGTGCCAATATGCTTCTGAATTCATCTGAAAAATATCACTTAACTTAAACTGTCTCTCACTTTAAAATTGCTAGACCCTTATGCGTTAACAATTTAATTACGAACAATTTTAGATAGATTCGTCTTCCTGCCGCTTTGAATGCTCTTCCAAACTTATCTACAAAAAATCCGTTTGTCAGTTCTACCTGTAAAAAAATGTATTTTTTGAATAATTTGTTTACATATTTCTATATGTAATGCTTGTAATTGATACATTAATATGCACCTAAAACACTTTATTTTTAATTATTGCTGCTACTCCATATGAATCGTATGTGAATCTCTATGCTCATAGCGACCATGTTTGTTATAGCGCCGCAGCGCCCCTTTTGGCGCGGTGGATGCTTTCTTCTTCAATAGTCGCAAACCACTTCAGATTTAAATATCTAAATCGGCAATTGACAGGCACGCAGTTCACAGAGTCGCCATTTCAATGGGTTCTTTCTCCTGAGAAAGGGCAGAATATGTACTAGTATCAACTAATCAAGTCCGTAAGAAAAGTGGCAAACAGTTTCCTTGTTGCAGATGATGTATAAGATTTAGAATCGCCCATCACGTGTACCGGTAATACTTGAAATGTATGCCGGCCGGGTGGATCGCCCTGTTCCAAGTATTACAAAATACAAAGAGAGGTAGGTGCGTGCCGAGACTGCCGATCAAGTTGGAATCGTGCACCTTACAACTTACAGTACTGAGTAGGCCTACACGTACAGGTATGTACATGGTACATTGTAAGTACATGCACTCTACTCGTTCGCACATCCGTGCTTTTTTTCAGTCATAGTCAGGGTGTGGCGCCTTTGCCTGAACTCACATTCAGCAACGACCTCCGCATACGACCTCCCATTCTCTTTACTTCTATTTTCCATACGTCGACCCACACAACCATTATGTCAGGAAATGACTTTATACAGCTCTTGGATTATTCCGAACATTCGAGCTTGGATGAGCCTTCTAGCTTCTATAGCTCCTTTATTCTTGACGGCTTTATGCATCAAGTGCTACTTTCCAGTCATTCCGTCGAAGCCCTGCAGGTTGGATTCCAGTGAGTGTCTATAGATGTCGTGTCTAATCTGACCTATAAAGAGCTCTTAGATGGACCTTTAAGGCTTTTTTATGGGGATTTCAATTGCATGCAATTGGCTAGCTTCATTAGTGCCTCAGGTTCTCCGCTAGTTAAGTAGGTAGATGGCAGAGAAAGGTGCTTTGGAATCTTTGGAATAGCCGGGTTATACTTCAAAAATAAAGTGAGATCAATCATATTTTTTTCAAGAATATTGCATGGAGAGTAATGGTTCTGGATACTATGTCGGATATATCTGGCATTTAACTATCGGACAACGATCTAGATATTAAGATTTAACATCCACAGACGGTGGAGTCCATGTCAAGTGATCACAAGAATGTTCATGTTTGAATGAGATTTGTCTGCAACTCGGCGTACGCAGTTCTTTGGTAGTGAAGAAAAGCCCAGGAATTATTTTTAGAAAATTCCAAAAAATGACGGAAATATGAGACTTCCAACTTTTTGGTTCCTCTCTTTTAAAAATTCTGTATCCTTGGTTCTAATTAACTGATTTAACTTTTCAAGGTTTGCAATTTTTTGTAATGAGACGTTCTTTCATATACAAGAAATTTTGAAAAGCAAAAAATATTTTTGGACTTTTTTTGAAAAACCAAAAAATTGATATCGCGTTTTTGAAAATTCGTCATTTAAAATTTTTAAAATCTTTTTGGCAGATGCAGGTTTAAATACGTCTTATAAGTTTTGTAAGTTTTATAGTAGGACAGCCAGTAGTTCACGAGAAAAAAATTCGCACCCAACGTTTGGCACGATAAAATGTTTGCGACCAACGTTTCACAGTGGGAGAGAAGTCCGGAAAAATTGACTTATAGTGAAAAAGAACCCGACCTGCTTGACTTATTCCTCCTGCGTTCCTACTGCGTTCCCCCTGCGTGCCTCCTGTGTCACCCTTGCGTTCCTCCTGCATTCCCCCTGCGTTCTCTTGCGTGTCTCCTGCGTTCCCATGCGCCAGGCAATGTGACTGATTAAGATTTATCCTTCATAAGAAATCTCTATTCGAGATATCGTAAAGATTGTTCGACATATGGTAATGCAAGGATTTCCACAGTTCACAGCTCAAAACGGACAGAGCCTACGGTCGCCTGGATACTCCGTCTCTTATTTTCCTGGTCTATAGAGAGATAGAGCATCCATTCTGTTATTCGATTTTAGGCTTTTATAGAAAACTCGTAGTCCCCACCTTGTAATGTGTAGCTTTCCCTTCGTGGAACAGCAAAGCATAAAACTGGCACGGCACATTGACTTAATTTTTTCTTCAAAGTACTGTCCTATCGAAATTCGTGCTTAAGTGGACAGTTTTCGGAATTCTTAAATGAAACTCAGATACTACGAGATGTGGCTATTAAATAACCGGATTTATCCTTCCCGATCCCTACATTGCTCCATACGAATCTGCTATTGTTTGAAGCTATGTTGCAGGTCCTTTTCTGAGAGGTTTTCCGTGAGCCGCGCCGCTTTTTCCTTCACAACATCGACAGATTCGAATCTGGTATCTTTTAGCTCAGGCTTGATCTTCGGGAACAGAAAAAAATCACATGGGGCTAGATCAGGTGAGTATGGTGGGTGCTCCAATACGGGAATCTTGTTCTTCGCCAAAACCCTCTTGACAGACAGCGCCTCGTGTCCTGGCGCGTTGTCCTGGTGAAGAATCCACAAGCCTTTCTTCCACATTTCAGGTTTTATTTTTCTTACGCGTTCACGAAGAGTTGTCAAAATCTCCTTATAGTACACCTGATTAACAGTCTGACCTTCAGGTACCCATTCAATGTGAACATTTCCTTGGATATGAAAAAACCATCATCATTGCTTTGAATTTCGACTTGCTCATCTGTCCTTTTTTCTGTCTCGGTGAACTGGGACTCTTCCAATGCATGGGTTGGCGCTTAGTTTCAGGGTCGTATTGAAAAAATCATGACTCGTCACAAGTTATTACATTTTTCAAAAACTTCGGATCATTTTCGACGTTCTCCAGAATGTCAGCACAAACATTGCTTCGAGTTTCCTTTTGCTCAGGAGTGAACAATTTTGGCACCATTTTAGCACAAACTTTTTTCATGTGTAAATTTTCATTTAAAATTTGTCTAATAGTTTCTTCATCGATGTTCACTAAGTCAGAAATTGCTCAAATGCTCAGGCATCGATTTGTTCGAATAATTTTACCCACATTTTCGATGTTATCGTTGGTTTTCGATGTACGAGGCCGGCCGGGACGCGGATCGTCTTCAATCACATCCCTCCCCTTCTTAAATTTTTTAAACCAATCGAAATCTCAAGTACGAGATAGACTTGAAATTTTGAAGGGAAGGGGGGGGGGGAAGAACACAGATCAATATCAGACCCTGCTCATTGTTGCAGAGGTCCCAAGGAAGCGGTAAAAAAATTAGTCTGGTTATTTAATAACCACACTTCGTACTATATACCTTCTGTAGTATTCTAAAAACGATTACGTGAGAGAAAAGTTATAGTATTTATTAGAACAAAATAAAAGAATTATTTTTCTAGCTATTATATAATTCGTACCACATAATCTTTGAGCGCTTCGTTTATCGAGGGAAGTTTGAGCAAATAAAAACTTTCTGTGGAGAAGTTATTTAGAAAAGTGTAAAGAAGTTTTCAGTAAAGGTTTTTGGCAAGAAAAAAAACAATTTTTTGAAAACTGTGAAGGTTAAACACCTTGTTTCACCCGCCCCTGTTCCAACCCTCGGTGGCCTCGGTGGCGTAATTGGTTAACGCTCCACTCATGTAAAGTCGGCGTTCCCGGTTCAAATCCAGGCCGAGGTAGATTTTTTCTCATTTCTCCGAAAATCAATTTGACCAGTAATCGATATAAGAACATCAGAATATAAATTATCATAATATTACCTAGTTATCCTAAATAAGTATATGAATTTCCATCCTGATAATCGTAATAAATTGATCTTATTGTGTTGACCGGATTATTGTAAGTAATAATATCTGATGTTAGTTCTTTATTGTCTACGTGGTCTCATATCAATATCTGAATATTGATTTTTTTACAATTTACGAATAAAATCAATATTCAAATATTTATATCAGACCATGTAAGCAAAAAAAAAGAACACCAAATATAATTATTCATAATAGATACATATATAAGTCGAAAACTAAAAAATGCATGATTTCAATAAATATCCTATGCCCTATGGCCTACGGATTTTATAGCTAGCCTCTGCTAAAATTTATTTCGGTCTATACATGTGTCTGACCGTAACATACATGCCTTTTTCTACTTAGTTCAGTAGTACGCCCATACATGTGTTCGACATTCCGGTCATTCGTCAGGAAGCTGTTTTGGAAATAATTGTAGTATCATGTGTATGTTTTCAGGCATTTTTCTTATTTCCAATATCTGTTGTTTACATGATTGACATGAGATTCGTAAGGCTGAATCCGAGAACCACCTTATTTTTTCGATAACTCAAATAGTTCTCGAGAAATTAACAAAAATCTTTGAAAAGATGTGAAAAAAATAGATGTAATAAAAAACCTTATGCTCATCAGAATATAAGCTTTTTTGAATCGTCAAATAAGGTTAACTTTTCTCCTCTTCTTAATGCAGTAAAAAACTTTTAAAAAATTCATAGTCCTACTTTTTAGCACTAACCGTTCGCAAGATATACCATATGATAGAGAAACCGTAACTTCCTTAAAAGTTATAAATTTGACAATTTATGTTTATTTAAGGCGAATCCTGGTACTCGAATTCTGCTCAACTGATTGGAACTTATGTGAAAGAAAATTTAAATTGGATTGTAGTCAATTTAAGAAAAATTACATGAATTCAAGAAAATGTAAAAAAAATTAGAGATGATTCAAGTGAAGTCAAATGAAGAGAATTCGATCAAAAATTTAGAAGAATGCAAAGGAGTTTAAGAGAATTCCAAAAAATTCCAGGAAACTCAGAGAAATTCAAGAGAATTACAGCGACTTGAAAAAAATTCATGTAAATTCAAGTAAATTTCCGATAATTTTGTAGATTTTAAAGAATCGCAGTGAACTTGTGTAAACGATAAATGAAACACAATTCGAGTACAATAATCCGCCTTGTATAGGCATACATTGTCAAATTGCAAACTTCACATTTAGTGATGGTTTCTTCATTACGTATGTGGCGAACAGTAAGTGCTCTGACTATAAACTTTCAAAAAATATTTCTGCAAAAACGAAAGAATGACGTCCATTTTATTGAAGATAAATATTTGTCTGAGTATATAACGGGAACTGCTTGAGTTATCCCAAAAAAAAGGTAGTTGTTGGACTCAACAATAAGAATCGCATGGAAATCATTTTGCCACTTTTGTTAAAAATATCATCTACACTAACTTATAGCACGATACGTGATTTTTGAAAATGAAATTTGTTTCAACCAATCTGAAGAAGCTGACATGTGGGAAATAAACGGAGGTCTGATTTGTATTCAGCACGAAAAATTTCGGAAATTACACATATCCTTTTTTTATGAATACATAGGTACAATTATATTGACCGGTGTTAATTCTCATGCGTATTGTACAGAGGATATATTTTTTTGGGGTTTGGGGGTCACCATATTCAAAAAAGGCCTTCAATGTCCTGAATAAGTGTTTAAATTTCCATTCTGATATTCGTAATAATACACATAATAAAATGCACAAATAATAATAAAATAAGTGCGGTAAAGAACAAAAATATAATAATCGGGGATTTGAAGAAAAAGCTAGTTTATGTGGAAAATTCTTTGGATATATATGTAGCCAAATAAATCTTCATATGAATCTTACAGTATCATCCATGCCTTTTTCTACTTGTTAGTCAGTAGTACACAATTACACATTTCCATTAGAAACTTTTTCTGACATATGTCCTTTTACGTGTATGTTTTCAAGTATTTTCCTCACACCCAATATGTTACCTTTGTCTTAGGTCATAAAAGTAGCTTTTATGCTTCCGAGAATTATCGAAAATTAATCTTCTAAAATAAAAAGAAATTCATTTTTCCAATTTTACACTCGGTTGTGCCTTTCATCTCTCTCAATTACTTCCTTTCAAATTACACAGTTGTGTGATTGGTGCTGTATAAAGTGTCAGTGTAAATTGTGATTCTTGGATTACTGATTAACAGCCACAAATTCACTTGACCTTCTACAGCGGAAAGATAAATATAGTACACATAATGCGAGAGGGAGTGGTGGAGAAAAGGAAACCGTACGACGAAGACATACACATAAGTCGATGCATGCATTCTTCATTTTTATAATCTGGCACTAAGGAGAGCCCCTATCCGAAGTCGAAACGTTTGCCAAATTCATAGTTATATAGTTTACTGAATGTTATGTTACAAACTCATAAGACATAATGCCAATACAAGAGCTTCTGGAAACAAGCTATATTTAATCCTCGACCATAAATGCCAAAGAAATATTCCTTCGAATCAAATACATGGATATTGAATTCAACAACATATTTGTTTGATTTAAAGAAGTACTCAATTGGAACAAATTACGCAAATATTCATTTAAAAATATGTATTCATTTCAGTTAAATTGAAATGTATTCATCTTGAATAAATATTTATTTAATTGGAAGAAATGTTTGTTCGGAATAATCTCCTTTATATTCTACATTGAAAGAAACATTTTTTCCAACTAAATGAATAAATATTTAATTTAATAAGATTATTATTTTGCTTTAGTGAATTTTCATTTAATTTTAATAATTTAATATTACTTATCGGAAGAAACATTTCCTTTAACTAAAAAAATAAATATTTGTGTGAACATAATATTTTATAATATAATATTTATTATATTATATTATAAATATATTATTATACGAATGTAAATATATTATAAATATTTATATTATGAATAATATTTATTTTTAATATATAATATTTTATCCATCTAAAGAAATGCTTCATTGGTATGAATGCATCAACTCTTTGTATCAAATAAGTATCTTTTTACCTTAATTGATATTCTTTTAAATTCAATCATTGATTCTTTGATTTGAATAAGCCTAAAGACTTGATTCGAGTATGGATATATCAATTATTTAAATGCGTCCTGATTAATTCAAAGAATAGAACTCACTAAGATAAATATATATTTCTTTGAAGGACTAATCAGATTTCAATGATTCCAGACCTTTTGAGCCAAGGAAATAATGTTCTTTAATGTAGGAAATATTCAATTTCATCAAGAAAATACATACGAGAAACTAATTCCTTTGGATGAGCAAAAGATGTATGTCTGGTATAAATAAAAACTACTCCCGTGAAAGAATATTTTCTTGATCCTAAAAAATATGATTCGAGTAATTGCATTTATTTAGTTCCAAAAATTATTTTCTGCACTGAAAAAGAATTCCAAAGAACTAAAGATGAGTTAAAAGTGAATTCTGCTATCTGGACCAAAAATTTTCCAACAGTTATTATTGTAAGACGGCCGATTATTATTTGATGCCGCATGTAGGACATATGAATTTATAAATGTATAATAATTTTCACTGTTCACCTCCGACGTCACACTTTTCGAGTTAAGGTGAACGGTGTGATGAAGTACAATTTCAATCCTATAATAGAGAATTTATATGCATTTTTCACCATTTCATTTTAAATTTTATGATCTAAACAGTTGACAAAAGCTCTTTTTGAAATTTAAGCACTCAAAGCTTATTTAAATTTGTTGTAAATACCGAATTGGAGTGCTACATTTGAATGAGTGGCCATTATGATAACGTTCAATGTACGGAGCGCACAAAAAAGTGAATTGTGCGCAATTATTTTATTACATTTTTGGATTTGGTGACTTCCAACTATTATACTTTATGTTATATAGCTCTCATTTTTTATTTTCTGATGTAATGAATAGACATTTCCACTCGATCTTCCGAAATATATGGAGAATTATTTAGGATTTCAAGTGGTTGAAGATTTTTCGAATCCGCTTAGGAATTACCTTCCTCCATTCAGCATTTTAAATGTTTGACGTTTCAAATATCAATAAATATTGACACTGAGTACAGATATAAAAAAATTTAATGTGAATCGTGATTTTTTCAAAAATACTGAATAACCAATCACCGGCAAAGAGTGCCTGTATAACTGACGTCACATCAATTATTAAAGTTCCCATTCCCGCAAGTTTTTTTTCTACTCTTAAAAGTTAAATGAAAAAAATATGTAAGTCATATATCAATTTGAATCATGTTGAAACAGGCTCAGTTTAACATCCTCTACAAGATATAATAATTATTTTCCATATTCGTGACACATGCAAATTCTCTATTTTTTCGACAGCTATCGTACGAATATGGACGATATTGATTATTTTCTTGATAAAATATTGTATCGTCCATATTCATGCCGATATTTTCATGATTCAATGCTAATTTCTATTCATACATAAGTCTCTAAAAAAGTAATAATTTAAAGATTCACGTACAATTCCACATATGTATTTCTTTTTCGTAGAAATTTTTACATTTTTTTATCTTATAGAGTATAGCCAGTCCAAACATACTTTGTTTTGCTTTTTCATAGAGGAAGTTTTCTAACGATGAAAGTTTTCAAACTTTATTTTTTGACATATCTTGCCATAACTCGACCTGACGAGTGCAAAAACGTTTTTAAAAAATTTCCGCGTGCGAGCGCAATCGTGTGTATGTGTGTTGTGTATGTATGTGTTGTGTGTTTGCTCAACTCCAAATAATTCAAGGTGAACTCCAAAGAATTTGAGGCGAGTTCAAAATGAATTCTACTCTCTGTGAAAAAAATTCTCCAGTTTTTATTATAAATGGTCCGACTATTATCTGATACTGCATGCATAATATTAGCTCATAGATATTGTATAAGGGCCTCTAGTTTATGCAGAGCGCAAAATCACATAATGTCTTAAATTTGAGTGTAACTGAAAACTTTAATCTTATATAAAGTTTTTATGCCAAATATGTTCAACTTAGCCCCACATTAAAGCGCATGAGCTTATTGCTAAACTAAAAAATTTCGGCATACAAATTTGTAAAATGATGCCTGAATCAACATGAAACAAATGAAGAGTATCATGTGAATTTTCTCAACACAATGTTTTTTTTTCCAATACATTTGACTGCATATTTGAACTAACAAGTTCAATGGAAGAAAATTATGAATGAAAATACATATTTCAGGTACTCATAGATTGCCAAGAAAGACTTTAGCTATTTGTCGCGAAATTGAAAGGTGGGTCATTCTACCTAAGAGACCTTTTCGACGTCCCGGTTACTTTTTGAACACTATTCATTTTTAATTATTTGAAATTTGCATATTGGTAATTTTGCCCGTGAGTAATGAAAAAAAAAATTTTGAGACCGGTTCCCATAAGTTGAATGTATGTGGTAGCTTCAAATGTGTCATTGCCTAAGCGTTTTTCTCTCACATGATTCTTAGCATTCCCTCCGTTTTTTTTTTTTTAGAATGTCCTTTTTTTTGAGTTTTTAAGTGGTATGCTCTGAAACTACATGCATAAGAGAATGTAAATGAAGCTTTGTTACGCATTAAATTAAAGTTCAGACCTCCATATTCATTTTCCACCCATATCAGTTCGTATATGTGAACAAGTCCTGAGTAAAAATTTCATTTTATCTAAAAAGCCTCGTTCTCTGGCAAAAAATGAAATAATTTTAAATACTATGACTATAATACATCATAAAATGTGTTTTTATACTGAAAGATATTACAAGAAAACTGTTTCACTTGAGCGCATCGTTTATGACATGAGAAAATGTATTTACTTTACCATCTCCGAAGCCGTTTTTCGCTGCGACTCATTTCAGAGGTTTTATTTTGTTTGGAGTTACTCTACTATTCAACCATAATATGGATAAATATTTCGCTCTCAACTAGTCAGAGATCATTCTTATAGCTTTATCATGCATATTTGTGTTAAATAAATGACCTAACCACAAAAAAGTGAATAAAATAAAGTAAATGAAATAACAATGTTAACCATTTTTCATATTTTAAATAATATATGTCATTAGAACACCCAAAACTCGTTTCGTTCTAATATTCATCAAAATCGGTTTAATAGAGAAAAAAAGTTATAACTGATGAGGTGAAAAACTACCCCTGAAAAGAACCCCAAATCACCATTTTTGAAAACTGAATTCGCGCAAACTATTTTCTCACTTTTGAAGGTTGTACAAATTCTTTTCAGGGAAAAAATTTGAAAATATATAATTTTTTTGACAATAAAGTTGGGCTGAAAAGGGTCTTTCGAGTAGAATCACGCAGGTACAAAGAGCCTTGAGTGGCCGGCTGGGCTGTGCGTCTCGAACACCTGGAGAAAAGTTATGTTAAAGTCAAGGAAATTGCTTCTTTAACCTTGTTTTTTACATTCATAATGAGAGTCGCTTCGAAAGAAACAAAAATTTGTTTGATTTTATATAATGACGTTCTTCTTCTTCTGTGAACTAAAAAAATGATGCGTTTGATACTATTTGTTTGACTTGAAACAAAAATTGATTTAAATAAAGTTTTGAAATAAATTTTATTGAAAATTGAGGAAGTGATGATCATTTACATATCTTTTTAAATTAGTTTTATAATAAAAAATTTTCCATCAACATAATTCAAAGTTGATGTGAGAATGAAAAAGAATACTTGATTAGAGATGAATCGATTGACCTATGATATGATTACATTTTATTGACGCTTAAGAAAGTTAAAGTCATTTTTCATATTTTCAAATATTTTGAAACATTTTTATTATTAATTTTGAATATTGAAAATAATCGTTGATGCTTCCTGTATGAGAAAGCAAATATATTTGCATATTAGTCACAACAAGGTAGCAGAATGTTCATTACGTGAGCGCCATACACTTGAAAATTAGTGAAATTCTCAAATATGATAATTTTATTATTCAAAAATTAAACTACAATTAAAAAATAAACTTTTTACTACCGTAAAATTTTTATTATAACACTTTCTCGTTTAGCCTTCATTTACTTAAAAGTATCAATACATTGATAATCATTTATTTGATGGTACGTAGTTTTCTCATCGAAGTTGCAAATTAGGATTGTACAACTTAATTCAAATTTGTTCTTCAATAAGTCTAATTAGAATTGTATAACTTAATTCAAATTTGTTCTTCAAAAAGTCTAAGAAAATATGATCATCCAAAACTAATTATCATTAGTATAATTTGCTGTATTACAAGTTTCACGATATTGCCTTCTTCTTTCTTCAATCAGGATGAAAATTTTACACTCTCATCTTTTTATTAAACTCATATAATTTTCACGTTTTCAGTTCCGATCATTTTCTATTAATTGATATACAGCCCTGAATAAATTAATATATTCCCACCAAACACTCTTTTATTCTGGATAGTCAATTAGTAGTTTTTGTACTGACGAATTAGTGCAAAGTTGTTTACCAATTACTTTAGCAATACGCATTTCTACAGTGTATTAGTATAGTTTTCTACTAATTAACAGCAGATAACTATGAATTCACTTCGTAAGACTCACAAATGGTGTTGATAGTTTTTAACTGCGAATTAGTAGTTTTTTACTGATTCATAGTAGAAATTCTTACTAAAGTAATTGGTAAACGATTTTGCAATAATTCACCAGTTGAGGGCTTCTAATTTCGATGAAGAAAGAAATTCGTCGGGTTAGCGCATTATCATGTCTATTCAGAAGATGAGGCAAGAAGGTGCCTATTCAGAAATGAATTTTTGTTACCCGAATTTGAGATGGCAGCACTGGCAGTATTAAAAAGAATGATTTTCTCTTTCTACATTATGGCGCGCAAAATACATTTGATCAGTAAGAAAATAAGGTAATTAAACAATAACATGATAGAGAAAAAGAAAATCTTGTTTGCAATCATTATTTTCAAATACTGACAGTGCTACCAACTTGAATTCGTGTCAGAAACATTTATTCGTGAATAGGCATGCACTTGACTCTATTTCTAAATTGGCACCTTCTTAGCCGTTTTCATGAAGCGGCACCTTCTTGCCTCATCTTCTGAATAAGCATGATATTGAGCTAACCGGACGAATTAATAGTTTTCCACTACGAAATTAGTGTCAAAGATTTGAGCTCTGAAAAAGTGTGACAAAGCACAATCCAATCCGATAATTCATTCGAAATTTACCGTCCGAATATGGATGATATTCAATATTCTCTTGTTGAATATTGAATCGTCTATATTCATATCAATATTTTCTAGGTTCAATGCTATTTTTTCTAACGTTAAAGAATGTTATGTGCTTACGTTTTCTAGAATGTGGAATAAGGAATAGAACCATTTTGTTCAAATATAACTTGAATTTATCAAAACTTAAGATATACAAAAATGTGAAGGAGGACTTTGAAATGTTGCAAAGTGACTCTCGAAACGAAGTGGAGAAGTCACCTACTCGAATTGTAATGTACAGGATTTTGAATAAGAAGGCGAATATCCGGCGGGTCCTGCTTGCCCGGGGGGCCCTTCCGATCGGTTCCGGAAAAGCATGAACGGGAAAAACCGTCGAAGTGTTAAAATGTAGTTATAGTCGGTTAAGTTGGCTGATGGCCACATGGACAAGCAACCAAGATTTTGGAAAGGGTAATAAACCCGCTTGGGTGACAATTTGGAAGTTCGTGTTCGAAATAGACTCGACGGGCTCAAACCTGTAAAAATATGAAAATATCTCGAAAAATATACGAAAGTAATTGAATGTTTTAGAGAAACGTGTCCCTGGAAGGCTTAACAGCTTCAGTTGTAGGATTTATAGTACGTTTTAGGCCTTACTTAAGTATTCACATTAGGGTCTCTACAGGCAGACGTTTAGAAGTGGAAGTATAAAAGCTATTGCAGATGTTTTTGAAAAAAATGTATAAAAAAATATTGTGACGAAGAAGCAATAAATGTCTAAAAACATTATAATTTGAGAAGTCACGTATAATTTTGCATATTTTTTTGGTAGATATTGAAATATTTTTACATTTCTTTCAGCCTCGATCATAGTCAGACCAAACGTGCTTTATTTCTCGCTACTTTTGTATAAACTCTCAAATTCAATTGTCATGCTGATATGGAGTTACATTTCATTCTTTTTGTGAGTTTGTAGATATCAAATGTATGATCAGAATTGCACACACTAGGAAAGACGAAGGTATGGAATTTATGTAGTTCTTTTTTTGTGAGAATGGATGAGAATAATGATAAAAAAATATTTGCTATTCTTTATCTTCTAAATTTCGTGTTTGTATCAGAAAGATGTGGTATGAAACCTTGGAAATATGTTCGTGACATATATTATGTTTATCTCGCGAGTTATATATACGACTATTTCAATGAGCTTTCTCATCATTGTCTGAATATTCAGATACAGAAAAGTTGTGTTCAAATTTTTCGACTCTGCGTCATGAAGGGATCAGTCATATTCTTGCTTTTACTACTAAGTAAGTGATCTTTATAAAATACACAAACAAATTAATTAATATGATTTAGTTCAGTCCAGAATCTATTGAAAACTTCCTTACTACAAAACATCTAATGGGTTAAAGACATCAGTAGTGAGCCACATAAGGTTAGCATCATATGGTATCAAAAGCTGTATAAAAAGTGATTATGAGCAAAAATAAAATTCATTTATCTGCATTCTAGATATTTTTTGGAACTTCTCATTCATCTATTCAAAATTCATAATACGCATTTCTGAAATTATTGAATTTATTCTGAAAAGTAAACATACAAAATCGTCAGATATAAGAAATTAACAGCATGAAGTAATCCTATTCAAAAACAGGACACGCAAAAAATTATACAGTAGAAAAAGAGATCACTAGTTTTCACTGTGTGTGCACACTTGAGAAAAAATGTCCCATATTTTAAAAAGTTTCATACAAGAGACAAGTTTGACATTTTTCATTTTAGTATTTAATATTCTCAGGCGTGAATTTAAGAGAGAGTCTGAGTAATGAAGGGTGGCCAGCTATTTATGTCATTTCCCGATTTGTGAAAAAATTAATACCCAAATTAATTTTTATGTATTTTATTTTTGAAATAGTTGGAACGTCAGTCATGAATTTTTTTGCGACTGCCGATGAATTTATCCCAGGTCTTCCTGGTAAGAAAACATTGCTAGTTACACGGATGATGATGGGGTGAGCATAAAAGACTTCCATTTTCTCTTTTTCAAATTGAAAACTTGATTTTCATGAAAAATATTCAATTCGATGAAAAAATGATATGCTTTCAGAGTAAAAAACGCCTATCAGCAGACTACTCGTATTCCTCCAGCCATTGTCCGCGTAAGTTTTACATACAAATATTTTCATTCTTTCAGGATAATTTTGAGAAATATAATGATAACAATTTTTAATACAGAAGATATCTTCATGGGTAGGGAGAAAATCAGATAAAATCCTCGATAAACAGATAATTTAGTAAAAAAATGTTATTTCCATTATGTGCTTATGTGTCCTCACAGCACATATATCAATTATAAGGTGGCTCGAATGAAAAAAAGTTTCTTTGACTTGAAACCGCCAAAGAAGCTTTCATTTTGGGAGCTGGAGAATTAATTTTTTGTTCATAAAAACAAGTGTTTTTCAATTTCTGAACGTCATTTTTCCACTTTTCCGTACTGATTCATTTTCTGTATCTTTCTTGTCGACTTAATACAATTTTTGAACGAAAAGAAATTTTTTTTCCATAACATATAAAAAATACAATTTTTTTCGTTTGAGATTAGTTTAATTTAACAGCTGTGCGAGCCTATGAATAAAAAGTCTGAGAAAAACTCAGTTTTTTTTCACTATATGGAAGCTTTTTTGGGGGTGTTCCCTTGAAATAAAAAAACTTTTTTCATTTGAGTCAGTCTCAAAGAGATGGAGGCTATAATTATTATATTTGAGGATCAGGAAATCATGCTCATAAGAAAGTAAAAAAAAAACTGCCTACAGTATTCCCCACAATTTTCTAATATAATAAGGAATGATAATACTCATTTTACAGATGAGTAAGGAACAATACGGAAAATTCAGGAATCGTCCAAGAAGTAATGCCCAATAAACAATTAAACCCTCATATGTTAACATATGTGATACGTTATACGTATGTTAGCGCAGGTGACGAGGCCTGCTCACAAGTTGCCTTATTGTTTCAATAAAGTTGAAAATATTACAGAATAGCATTCTTTTATTAAACATTTCCATTATTCACGTTTTCCATTCCTATATAATAACCTTCTGTTACTTAATATATACAGCCCTAAATATAATTTCACATATTTCCACTAAGCAATTAATAGAATTGCACTAGTAATCAACTAGCATCATAATTAGTTTAGATTTAGAGAGATGTTTCACACTCTCTGGAAGGTTTTTTTTTCATTTAGTCAGGATGTCCATACTTACGGAAATTTCCGTAAGAATAACCGTAGATTCTTGTACCTGTCATTTACTCGTTGGGGCTGCGGGGGTGGAAGAGGCGCTAGAATATATTTCCTATTACTTTCGGGGGGTGAAAGAAGGTTGCTACGCAAGTTTCCGTAAGATTAGCCACAGGCAGATTATTATCAATACTAGACCAGAGCCCTCCTTTTAAATATAAACTAAGAAAAAGAAAAAAATTGTTTGAAAAATTTTCAAGTTTCCCATTTTGTTCAAACTGTTTGAAATTCTGAAAAATGTCTAGGATAAGTCAGGACCCCTTCTAATAAGAATGCACATCTAAACTAGTGTGCAAATATAAACAAGATTGTTTTTTGTTATCAAAAAATTAACGATCAAAAATTCTTTCTTGAGGATGAACAAGACTCAGATAATTTAGTACATATGCAGAAAAATAAAAATTCCAGATAATACTTTACTGTCCGATAAAACTCGTAAATGGTTTCAAATTTGATAAATAGAATATTTGAGCTATTTTCAAATACATCATCTGAGTTCATCACTAATATTCAATATTAATAATTATACAACGAACTATCATAAGGATAGTTTACCAGAAGACAGCAAATTTTATTGTCCAAATTATAAATAATTTATGAATCACTCCACGTTTTGATTGTTTTCAAACAGTTCAACTTAGATTTTTTTCAGCGAAATCGAGTGGAAATTCTTTTAAAAAGACCATTATTTTTGTTAAAGGATCACTAGATGACTTTGTCTATTTGTACCGAAATTTCAGTTCACGCAGACACTCGCAACTTGTACACTGTAAGAAATGCTTGGGGATCATTTGCTATATGATTATGATTGAGAATTTCCATCTGAATTAATCAAAAAATATTTCCCTCTCAACCAGACATATTTCTATCTCAAACCATGAAGATAGAAGGTACACGAATACTAGTATGCTAAAAGTAGTATGTTTGATTTGGGAGTTAAGTTTTCCCAAGGAACATCCATGTAGAGTAAGGCTGGATCCCCAAGTTTTGGCTGAACGAAAGCTTTGTTAGGCCGTTACCAGAATACGTTTGCTTGATGGCGCCACCTGACGCAATCCGACACGAAGCTTGTGTGCTTGGTCACCCTTTCCATCCTACATTCGTTGATCAACAAAATAGGAATAAATTTCTTAATAATAACAGTTTGTTTTCGTGGAAATTGAGGTATAATGTGTTTATTCTGTAAGAAGAATATAAATTTCAACTAGAAACATACTACAAACTCTTGATTTTTGAAGTGTTTCAGTTCCGTAAAAATATAACCCCAAATTACGTTAATATAAAAAATAGTTTTTCTGGTCAGGCGCTATAGAAAACTTCGAAAGACTTGATTTTTAGTATGCGGGTTTATATTTGCTTGAATTGCACATGTTTTTCTTCAAGATTTATCTGGCAAAACTTTTATTGATGACAAATCATTTGATGCTACAGGGCTTTACATTGTATTATGAGAGCCACTCTAGTACACCTGGATCATTCAAACTCTGATGATGAAGATATAGCCACACATGTCCATAACGTTGATTATATAAGAATATTAATAATATTTAATATTCTTGGTCTAGCCACAATACGCAGCCATAATGGTATGGATAAATGAGCCAATCCGTATCGTTGTGGCTGAGCAAGCAATACAATATTGTTGGAATAACCAGAATTATGCGTGTACCGTGAAATTATTTCTTTCAGTGTAAATACGGTATGTTGGTGGAGGTGATGTCACCTATTTACAAGTTTTACAATAATGCCTTATCATTGTTTCAATAAAATTGAAAATGTTACACAATCAAGTATTCTTTTATTTAGATCTTCAGCTTGTCACGTTCTCCATTTCTGTAAATTTTTAAAAGTAATATATACAACCATAAGCAAATTAAAACCCATATTTTCAATAAGCAATAATGAGTGGTTTTCTACCATCAAATAAGTATATTTGCGCTATCTATAGTAAGATTTCACTTTTAGATTCAATGAGGTCCTATCAGAAAATAGTTAAGGATAATTTTTTAAGGTCCTTAAAAAAATAACAAAAAAGAGGGGGAACCAAACGTTAAAATACATCAGTATATGAAGTTCCAAAAGTCTGAAAAGCTTATGTACTTGTATTTGAAAAATTCCCAATCCCTATTAAAGCCGTGAGTTTGATAATATATAAAAAGTGGTGCGTCAGAGTTCTACGCAGCTTTCCAAAAAAATTTCTTATAAATAAGATTATGCACCTCCATAGAAAATGTTAATTCATCTCTTCTCTTATTTTTTACATTACTATTTCAATAGCGGTATACAATAAAGAAATTATACCCAAAAAAAGAACGTGTACTAAAAAGTGATTCCTAATCTCTCCGGCGATCAAATTTCGCAACCAAACACAAACACACTTTGAATTTCTTGTTTCTGATAAAATGATATCATAAATATTACAGTGATTGAACAAACGTTCCTTGGGTGCCCTTCAGGCCTGCGACATATTTTTACAAGACGCGATATCAGTGTTTACCAGTGTTTACTTATGTTATATAAAATATTTAATATTTCAATTTCAGCTCTCGGCTCTGTCTCGAGATTTTGAACCATATAAATAAAAATATTAGAAACCTGAATTTCCGATCACTTATCAGTCTTTTTACCAGTGCCAAACTGAGAGTTTAGCTTTCATGTCTAACTATATCATTTTAAGTGCAATACTTATCAAATTTTCAGAACTTCAATCGCTTTTTTTGAAATCCACATTCAACTTTCTTGTTAAGACTAGCCATAGTTAATTACGTGATGAAATTTTTTTTTTAGGCTGTATTATCATTTTTACATGAAATTTCTCCTTGGATGCGAATTTGATGTCGCTAAGATGATATTTTAAATCAGTGGATGTCTATGACAAAACAACTATATTATTTTTTCCATTTTCATGTTTTTCCGAATATGTCAAAATTATATACGTAAGTTCAAAAAATTCCTTCTTGTACAGGATTTTGAGTTGAGAGGGCCCTCTTTCAATCGAACTATTACCCAAAATTTTTGGACATTTTTTACAAAATTCTTGGGATCGAATCTATTTTGAGTCAGTCATTTTTTTAAAACACAATTTCTCCATTTTAACTTCTTTATCTTTTGGTCGAAATCAGATATTTTGATTTACTGTACGGAAATGTACAAAAAAATGCGAAAACATAAGTTAAGATAAAGGTATACATGAGCCACATTTTGGTATATTCGTAAGGGGAAACAGAAAATGTTCTCAAATTTCTCATTCCAAATTTTTTTTAAATCGCACCTGGCGTCTTTTAATGCTAAATAGCGACAAGAGATATTTGACGGAAAAAAGACTTATTTCCAAGAGCCCTTCTTCCAATTAAAACTTAAAAATTGGGTACTTTCTCAAAATAAAAAAAATTATATCTATCAAAATTTTCTAAGAATACTAAGCTCAAATACATTTCAAATTAGGCAGGTTCTACGCTTCGAGTCGCAAAATTTAGTTACAAGTATATGAATTTAGACGCCTGTTTTTCAGAAAAGGACACATTTTTTCTTCAAACCTGTATAGTTTTTGATCTAATTCAGATAATTCAATTCTATTCTTGGTTTCTGATGAGTTTTACCGTCCTCTTTCGGAAATTGTCGGAAAATTTGAAAAATGCTCAAAATTAACAGAATGGTGACAATTTTTTCAAAAATATAAAAAGTCGATTCCAAGAAAAACAGCCATACTTATATGGTTTACAATTTTTTCTTAATTTGGCCTTACATAAGGAAGACGGCCTGTGAGGCTTATGTAGGCTAAACAATTTGTGTGTTCAGCAATTTTTTTTCGTAAAATCGAATTTTCGTATCTTTTTCGGGAGCAACTTAAGGTGCGAAAGAAGTTAAGATGAAATCTTGCACATCCAAATGATGTAAATATGTTCTATGAAAAACGTCTCTTGCTCCTTTCTGATATCTTGCATCATTTACGAGAAAAATTCAGAAATTATATTTTCAGGGAAAAAAATTCTCCCGGTCTGAAAAATGCTTCAGCCTGCGTAAAACTAATAGGATGCCTTCATTGTATGGGAAGAAAACGTGAAAAAATATGAGAAAAATTGGACAAGGTGGGATTTTCAGGAAAATCCTTTTTTTTCTTCGAATTTCAAAAACAGGAAAAGTGAATTTCCTGGAAAGCGTCACCTTATTTATTGTTTCCAATATTTTTGAAAAGTTTCTGTCTGAGGATTTTTATCACGTACTAAACTGTGGCTAGTTTTGAGGAAAAAGTTGAATGTGGATTTCAAAAAAGAGGAGGTTGAAAGTTCTAAGAATGATACGTATCTCAGTCAAAATGATATATTCGGACATAAAAATTATACTTAGTTTGGCAGTGGTAAAAATACTTGTGAATGATCGGAAATTCAGCCTTCAAATAGTTCTATTTATACAATTTGAATCTCGAGACAACAACCGAGAGCTAAGATAAAAATGAAATATTGTACGTAGCATCAGTAAACACTGGTAAACACTGAGATAATGTAAAACATGTAGAGATTTTGTAGAGAATATCGAGAACAAAATAACAACATAACCTCAAAACTGTCAAAATTACACAAACGTTTCAAACTGATCATGAAAGAATGTTCACTTTTCTTTTCTGCAATTGCATTAACATTGTGAAATTTAATTGAACTATTTTCCTTCAAAACGCGATAAAACTGTTTCATAAAAAGAAAAACATGCCACTGCGAATGCTGATATTCTCTTTCCGGACTGGTGAAGGAACATCGATATTGAAATATCGAAAACATCGATATTCTCCACACGATATATCGATAGTGTTCAACCGATATATCGATGACACATATCGATATTTTTCTCCGATTTCGATATTGATAATTGTTATTGTGAGTGTGTGACACCACATTTCAAGTTTTCCAATTTTCAAAATAAGGTAAGCTATTTCATTTATTAATCTGTGCTAATCACCCACATCACCTACATGTTTTTGAAATGAAAATTGAAACTTAAATGTCTAAAATTCTGAATTTCAGGGTGTACAATCTTGACATAACGTAAGAATCTGTTATCAGAATTCACGACATTACAAAAGATTAATAGTGATAATCCTTTGTGAAGTCGTGAATTCCAATTACAGATTCATAAGTTATGTCAAGATTGTACATTTTAAAATTCAGAATTTTATACTTTTGAGTTTATATTTTCAATTTTCATTTCAAAAATATGTAGGTGACTATAATGTATGAAATACTCAATAATGGAGCAAAACAGTTTCGCGAAATTTTTAATATATTCAATATTACTAACAACTAAAAGTTCTGGACATTTTTTTCATGATTTTTCGATTACGTAGTTATCGGTCCTGCCAAACGATATACTATTCTGAAATTCAGTAAAAAATATTAATTTTCAATTAGAGTTTTAATTTTTTTAATTAAAATTCTACATTTTCTGCGTAATTTAGAATCAGAATTTTTTTTGTTAGGACCAATAACTACCTAGTCGAAACACCATGAAGAAAAATTCCAGAATTTCTTATTGTTAATAACACTGGATATATTGAGAATTTCGTGAAACTGTTTCAAAATAATATAATTCCCCAGGCCTAAAAATGAACATTGCTCTATTTTGATAACTTTCACTCTTGAAAATTCAACATTCTTTTTTTCAGTCACCCTATTATCATGGCTACAAAGGAAAGTCATGTCTGAAAGCACTTCCAGCCTAGCAATAATGATAAGGCAACGTGTAGGTATTGGAACAAAGTTGTGAAAACATTTGGCAAAACTTCAAATATAAGGAATCATTTGACAATTGCACACTCTTCTGTCTCGTTATCCGAGAAAAACAAAATTGAAAACAAAAACGAAATAATGTTGAAAGTAAATCGGAAAGTCTTGATAAAAAAATTCAAAGTAGAACCAGAAATAGAGGCATCTACATTAAGCCAGACCAAGCCTGCCAATAATCTTGCCCCTTGCCCTGGTACCAGTGGAATCAATAGCAAAAGTACAAATTCTGAAAGAATAACAGAAAACATTAAAGACGTTTTTGGCAATATTATAGCCTTTGACGAAGGAGGAATAAAGCATAAGAAGATAACAAACAAAATTTTTCAGAAGTTATGCAAAGAATGTCAAGCTATAGCGACTGTAGAAAGAGAAGGCTTCAAAGATTCAATTAAATATGTGGCTCCGTATTATAAGATGCCAAGCAAAAAAAAGTTTCGTGAGCTATCTTGATAAGAAGTATGAAGAAATTTAGGGAGTATACAAAGAAAAATTGAAGGGTGTAACAGACATAACTTTAACGAGTGATTTGTGGACTGACACACTAAATGCAAGGAGTTTTCTTGGAATTACGGCCCATTTCTTAGACGGATCAAACATGGTTTCCACCACACTCGGCTGATGCTAATTCTCAATATCTCAGACATCCGATAATATTTAAAAGAGGATTCGAGAAGTGTGCGCGAATCTCGTTAAAGTCGTTCATGATTTTATCGGATTTGATGGCCACCTAGGATGCTGTACGCATGAAATAAATTTAGTTGCTCAAAAGTCCCTCGAAGCGGTAACAAATTTGTCAGATTTGATACGAAAAGTGAAAAGCATTGTCACGTGGTTCAAGAAACCAAAAATGCATGTAACGAACTGAGTGCTAGTTCAGAACTCAAATTAATACTGATAGAAGATTCAAAACTTTTGAAGCCTCTAGAAGAAATAACACGTGAGTGGTCGGCAGAAAAACATGTTACCATCAGCAAGGTGATCTATCAAACCATCTCAGAAACACAATGTTAGTGCAAATTGAAGTGCGGTTTGATCCAATGGAACGGGATAAACACTTTGCTATCACAACACTTTTGGATCCACGGTTCAAAAAAATTGATTTTGAAGACCACTTCAGTGAGCACGAGCTGTTGCTATTGTGAAAACCCTATTTCTTAGAAAGCTGCAAGACTCTGCTCTCAATGGTACTGAATTTAGCAAATGTAATGTGATTCTGTCAGGTTATATTTGTAAAGCTGATATATCATATTGAAGAGAGTGCTAATGCTTTCAGAACGGTTATAGGTCTCAAAATTTTATTTACAGGAAAGAATAAGACTTCAGAATTATCAAAGTGGGCAAGATACCACCAATTGGCGGAAAAGGACTATCGAAAGAAAGAGGATGTCTTATCAGCAGATGGGTCGCCGCCTAAACTTAGCTTATTCATTATTTCGATTCAAAATTTGAAAATGGTATGCGCCTGCTACTAGATAAGTCCAAATATTCTATGACCCAGCAAGAAATGGTGATCTAGATTGGAGAAGATTAAGCTACATTCGCCGTAATAATTAACATTTCATCATAGAATCTTTTCTCTTATTGTAACTTTTTCATTTTACCATAAAATGACTTCTATTTGTTATAAGATCAAATTTTCCTGTAGGTTGTGCATGTTTTAGAAATACTCATTTAACATATTTATATTATTCATTCTGGGTCGAGATTCAAATCTTTGATTAGAACATAATTTTGATTATTTGTCAGATGTGTAGGCCTCTCTTAATTCAGATTCTTAAGTCATTGCACATAATAAAAATTGCATTTAATTCTGTTTACAGCTGGACAAATGGACAGTGCAGAAGGAAATACGGAGGGAGAAATGCGTTCATTTCTTATTTCCTGAAAAGTTCGAAAACTTCTTATGATATTCAAAGGCGAGCTTTAAATTTGCTTGTCAGTGAAGAAAATCTTCTATCATCTGGAAATTTCTTGCATACTTTTTTCTATTACTATTCTTTAATGCTACTGTAATTCATTTGGACGCATATTTATTTCATTTTCTGTTTCAGATTTGAAAGGCGCTAAATCAAAAAAATATCATTACTAAGACGAAGCCGGATCTGGCCGATGAATTCGACAAAATTTGGGAAGAGGAGCTAAGGGATGATAAGATGAGAAGAAGAGCTTCAATTGACGATTTTAAGGCTTAAATTACAAAATTTCAAGCTTTCCAAGCAATTAGAAAATCTTACAAACTGAAAATTTAGAAGACTTCTTATATTAGCAAAGCTAGTAGGGAAATTCCATAATAATAGCCCCAACGAGTCACTGACATGTAGAAGAATTCTGGTTAATCTTACGGAAATTTCCTTAATAATAGACGCGCTGCCTTAATAACAAAAAAAAAACTTTTTTTCAAAAATCGACACTCATAAACTTTTTATAAATTGAATAC
>JAUMHM010095051.1:0-20932 GCA_032362435.1 Melikaiella ostensackeni
CCATCCATCCATCCATCCATCCATCCATCCATCCATCCATCCATCCATCCAACCATCCATCCATCCATCCATCCATCTATCTATCTATCTATCTATCTATCTACTGCTCCGTGTGATATCGCAACATCCTTTTGGTTGTTCTGTCAGCATTTTATTCTCGTTTCGATGAGAGTAAACCTTATCTGTGTTGGTTTTACATCTCTAAACTCTAGTAAAGCGCGACCAAAATTTCTTTGAGGGTGCTGCAGTTTTTCTTGTATTTTTCTGTTCACATCAACGGAAACGTTAATGTCCGGATGTGGTTCTAGTGAATCCGGCACTCGCTCTTTACTTTTCCTAGCACCTATGCCTTCAGCTTCAGGCTGCTCTTTGTTATTCACATCTTCGAGAGAGGGCTCATCAATAGGAGGCTGTTCATCTACTGCCAGTTTAATGGTAGTTGTTTCAACACTCGAAAGCAGCTTCCTCTAACTGATGTTCATTATCGACGTTTTTCCTCCCTGAATCAACCCTTGGTTTAATCTTAATGACCTTGCACTTTCGTAATAGAGACGCATTAATTTTTCCATCATTGTTGTATTCCAGTTGTTGTTCTCCCACGGTATATCAGTTGAGGTACTTGGCTGCAAATTACTATCACTAGCCAAAGCATCCTGGGCAGACACAGTTGATGTTTCGCTGTTTGCCGTTTGTCGCAGATGTTCTTGTTGGACAAATTGTTGATCGAGGAGTCCTGCTTAACCATCACGCAGCTCAGCATTACCACCGTCCCACATGCGTTACCCCCAGCAGTGGCCGAAGGGATGCCCCGGCGTTCCTCGGGAAGTGACCATCTTTTCAATACATTGCGTAAATTCTCCATTTTTGATGGGTTTCGGTGTTCCTGTCAGTCCCTTTTCTCTTCGTTCTCTGCCTGTCGAGCATGGGGAACTCTGTCAGTATCAACGCTACCGCTAACAAAGCTGTCAAAATCATGAGAGGAAAGCTCAAACCCCACCTATTATTATTGTGCAAGCTCTTGTATTTATATGGCCCTTTATATATTATCGCTTTACAGTCTCATTTGCATTTTCCCACCATTCTTTTCTGGATGTATCTCTGTTGAACATCGATCTTAAAAAACCTTTGATCATATTTATATATACATATCGACGCCTCCATTCAATTTGAGAATGAAGGATGCAGGCGTCGATATTAATTCGATGTAGTTGATAAATTTAGTAAATACGTCTGGGTTGATCCATTAATACATAAGACTTGTACTGAGGTAGTTTGTATTTTTAAACGCATTCTTTCACGAAGTAAGAATAGTATACCCTATTGCCTACAATCTACTAAAGGTACTGAATTTCTAGAATCACAATTTTGGGAAGTTTTTCTAGCGAAAAAAATTTTTTTGCATATGGCTCGCAATCCTGATATTGAAGCTGCTATTGTTGAGAATTTGATTTACACTTTGAAAGAAGATGTCGATATTTAACATTCAAAAGTACAAAATGTTACGTAGATGTATTGCAAAATCTTGTGACCGGTTACAATTCTGCCAAACTCTTTACTATAAAAATATTCTGTGTCGGGTAAACTTAGAAAATGATCCACGTATACGAAGTTATATAGACAAACGATTTAAACCTACTTTCCACCTTCCTAAATATGATATTGGTGATCTAGTTCGAATCAGTAGTAAGAAAGAAGCGCTTGAAAAGGGATATGAGAGCGATTGAGCAGAGGAAATCTACAAGACTCTACGAATAGATGAAAAGTTACACTAACCAAACCTCCACTTTTATATCTTACAGAATGAAAATGGCGTTCGTCGATAACACCCTACTCACCGTCAGTTCCCCGACTTAGCTGAAATTCGACATCGGAGCCATCTTAAAGGAGCAAGATCAGAAGCATATCTAATATATTTATCTGAAAAAGAAATAATAAACATGGCTTTCCACCACCCGCATTGTTGCGAATGTATGAAGTCTGAACTCGAAATATTTACTTTACCACCAACTCAGACAACTATTGTACGGCACTGTTATCGAACTTGTGGTACCTGGTCGTGGAGACGAGTACCTTGATTTTACACACAAAATGTTGAATATTCATGCTGAAATAGCAAATACAGTAAGCTTTGGCTACTGACGCTGACTCTACTCCTAGTGCTGTTAATAATTTTTTGCATTTTATGTTTTACTAAGCTGATGTTTATTTTAATCAAAAACTTTCTTCCCCTCCAAACAACGCTTAAGCAGACAGAGCTTACATTAAAACTTTGTTAAATTACAGCGCAGGAATGAAAATGTCGTATCTCACTACTAGTTTGTGGTACCATGGCACAGCCAGAAAACTCAATGATCTTTTACAACTGAAAATAATGACTACAAAAAAGTCTTAGTTTTGTTGGAAAAGAAAAAACAGTTGATCATTGTATTTTGATTTTAGTCTTCAAAACTATCTGCTATTAAAGATAATACAAACATGGAATATGCCGTGGATATTCACGGTTTCAGAGGCTCTTTAAATCAATTCATTCGTAAAACAGTGGCTATAGTTGAAATTGATCGCAATTACTTTGGTCACAGGATCATCACACCTCCTTGTTCCTTTGGTGAACTTTCTCAAAATCTACGCACTCAAAATAATTGGTCAATTCGGCATTTTCATGGTCTGGAGTGATTTAATAGTGAAACTCAAATTCGACAACTATACATAACCTCCAGAAATATAACGCATACAGCAAATACAATCTTTAACAGAGGTCGACAAAAGGCACTGTTGCTACAAGCTATAACAGCACGAAAGATGATAAATTCGAAGGATAACACAAACTGTCCATCATTTTAGAACTTACAATCGCGTTGACCAAGTGCAGTGTATCCATCACGGTGCATGTATAGGTTCCAATAGTAGAATCATTACACTTCAAACTACGTCAGAGGCTCAGAAGTTGGTTGAGGAATACGGATGAGGGTATTGACGCTTGGAATTTTAGGCAGAATCGAGTTTGTTAAACACATTTATAACTGATAATAGCACCAGCGGCGAAGATATAAATAGTTCGTGATAAAAGTGATGTATCTAAATGATATCTCATTCCATCAAATAGACAAATTTCACAAGATTCAAGATCTTCAAATACTGATGAGCACTCTGTTCGTTACGGTATGAAATAATACCACATACATATACACATACACGCACACCTCCTACCAACGTGCATTTTTTGTACAAGGGTTGTCCAGAAAGTAAGAGTACTGTTGCCATTTTGGGCTGTGGGAATTTCCTTCATCAAGTTTACACTCCAGAGACAAAAAGACAGTCGTCACAGTGGCATCACACCAGTTCTCCATCCGCCAAAAAATTCAATACTTCAATTTCGAGCAGAAAAATCATGGCTTCTGTGTTTTGGGACCGAAATGGATCATTTTGATCGAATTTTTGCCTCAGGGGGAGACCTTCAACGCAGAAAGATACTGTGAGACCCTTAAAAAGATCAAGATGGCGATTCAAAACAAACGGAGGGGAATGTTGACGAAGGGAGTGTGCTTGTTGCATGACAACGCTCGTCCGCACACAGCCTTGGCCACCAAGGCACTTTTGGATCCATTCGGTTGGGATGTTTTGAATCATCCCGCTTACTCTCCTGACTTGGCGCCTTCAGACTACCACCTGTTCACCTACCTAAAGACTCACATAGGTGGGAAAATCGAGTACTATTACTTTCTGGACAACCCTCGTATCTAGAATAAAACCTATACTGGAACCCTACTATAAAGACCATGACAGGGGTATCCTCAACGGCCTTCGTTCTATCTCAGGGTTCTTCACACCATAAACAATCAGGGACGTGTAAACCATTTCCTTATATTACGCAATCTCCGAACGTGAGTACGAACGTGAGTACCCGCGCACTGCGCCTTTGTCTATACGCTGCCGGTGTTTCACGCTTGGTTGAACACCGTCTCTCGCCCCTCGAACTGAGAAATTGCGTAGGCCAGCAGTTGTCCAGCACTACTAGGAACTTCTGAAGCGGGGGTTATTAAACCGGGGTTGTAGTTTATATAGTATAAGGAATATTCAAAAAACACTACTGAATGATTAATTTATCCTTTTTGCAGAGAACTCATCAAATCTTCTCTTTCGCAAGAAACGCATGACTGGTCAAACATCCTTAGGACACGATCAACGTGACATACACATTGTGAAAATTGTACAAAATGGAGTAATAATTTGTGCAGGTGTCATAGTTTCGCCTGTACACATCTTAACTGCTGATGTATGTGCTGATGAATTGTTGGAAAGCTACTTAGTTGTATCTCATGTTCGAAGTCACATTCTTGTCGACAGATTCTTTGAAGGAAATCTTGCCTTACTTTTGATTCACTCACATATCAGTTTCGAAAGTCCATCACTAAATCGACCAATAAGACTTTTTATAGGAGCTACACCGCAAATTGCTACTATCCTTGCTTGGCAACACCCGAGACCAAATTACATCACTAGTCAACGAGTGATTACGCATGTACCAATATTCCCCCTGAATAATTGTATTAATTACTACAGAGTGAGTAATCATCCAATTACACAAGATAATGTCTGCACTACTCAATTATCAGACGAAGATCGCTGTGCCCTTGCGGATGGTGGTTCTGCCTTGGTTGTGGATAACAAACTGTATGGAGTTCTCATTTATCCTGGAAGCACTGAAGATCACATTAGTCCTGATGTTTTTGCGCGCGTGAATAGTAACCAATACTTTCAATGGATCATGAAATTTGTTGGTCCATATTATGTCCAAGTGAATGGAAAACCACCTAAAGACAAAAGCGCGCGCCGACCATCGGGGCCCGTTCCACGCTACATGCAACTAGGACAGAAACACGCTAATCATCAAAAGTAGGTCGATTCGGTGTTGTTTTGAGTTTCAACAAAAATCGGACACCGGCAAATGAAGATGCAGTTATGTTCACGTTTCAGCTCCACACTTGAAGTATTCTCATTTTGAGAAAAAAAAACTTATTTCGAGAAAATAAAAAATGAGTTGCTACAAAAATGTTCCCACTTTCTTTCTGTGATCTGAAGGGTTGAAGTACAATCTACATTATTTTGCACCCATAAATTCACATTTTCATTTTTTGAATTTTTGGATTTTAGATATGATAGGCTTCTTTTTGTTTAAAAACTGAGTAAAAAATCTTCATGAAATTATGTTCCAGAGCAAAAACTATGAAATCTACAGATGTGTATATTTGAAAAAGCACTTTTATCAGAAGAAGTTGTTAAAACATTATTTATTTTACTAAAAGGTTCATAACTGGTTGTAATTATATTTAAATAAGATAAGAATATATTAAAGAATAATAATATTATATATAATAAATAATAATAATAATAATAATAATAAAAAAAGATAAGAATAATTTAAATAAGAGGTGCGAATTTATTTAAAGGATATTTTCCCGCTTATCTGTACAAAGATGCATTTTCAAGCATTTTTAATTTTTGGATATGAATAAAATATGTTGCAAAAATTATGAATATCGTTTTGCAACCTTTTCCTAAGTCCGGAACATGTTTGAAAATACGAAAGACATTCTATTGGTCAAAAAATATATCACAAAAATATATAAAGCTCTGCAAAATTGCTGTAACATTTTTCCGAGTTATTTTCCATAATTTTTCAGAATTGTAACCATTTTTGAGGTCCGGAACTTGAAAATATTATATTGTCGAAATATTTCATTTACTTATTTTATAATTGGCATATCTTATAGCTTATTATTATAGAAAATGTGAAACAAGTAAGATAAAATTATTATTTTCCTTCAAATTGAGCTCAAAAATTTTCCTATTCAGTTTCAAAAACCATTCTTTCTAATAATCCTGATGGGCAAGACCTTTACAGTGAAAGCTAGTTCAAAGGGAATAACCAAATTTTTTTCGAAAACCGGTTCATCCCATCGAAAATTGTTAAAAAATCTATTACAGATTTTTTTCGTAACTTCTTCTAATCTAACTAGTTTGGCCTCAATATAGCAAATCTTCAGTTCTCTTCTTTCAATTACAATTTCGATTTTACAGAATATTTTTCCGCTAACCTGTACAAAGATGCATTTTGAAGCAAATGGTCAAATTTTCAAACAAAAAAGATCAAAATTCAACCAAGAACAGTCACATTTTCAATTGAATATTTGAGTTTTCAGTCGACAAAGTTGGATTTTCAGCAAAAAAAGTTAATTTTCAACCAAAAAAGATGACTCTTTTGCCATAAAAGTAAATTTTAGATTCAAGAGGCGAATTTCCAACAAAACAGCGAATTTCCGACCAAAAAAGATGACTTTACCAAAATAGTAGAATTTTCAACAAAATAAATAAACTTTCAACAGAATAGTTGAATTATCAACCAAAGAGCTGAATTTCTAGTCTACAAAAAGGAGTTTTCAGCCAAGAAGTTTAGTTTTCTATGAAAAGACGAATTTTTTTACCGAATAGTTGAATTTTCAGCTGAAAAACATGAGTTTCAAACAAAAATGGAACAGTTGAATTTTCAGTTTAACAAATTACTTATCAAAAAACAAAGACGAATGTTCAGCGAGTTGAATTCAACAAAAAATGACAATTTTTCATCAAGATAGTTGAATTCTCAACTGAATAGATGAATTTTCAACGAACAAGATTAGTTTTCCACCCGAAGAGGCGAATTCTTCAACAAAATAAATTAATTTTTCACCAAATAGTTGAATTTTCAACCTTTAAATGGTTGGTTATCAATGGCTTAAACAAAAAAAAAATGGAAAACTTAATATTTCAGATGAAAAATTAATGCTGAACCAGATAAAAAACGAATTTTCAACAAAAGAGTTAAATTTTCAACCAAAAAGGTGGATCTCAAAAAAATTAATTTTCAGCAAAGCATTTCAACTCTCAACCAAATAGTAAATTTTCAACCAAATAATAAATTTTCTACGAAGAAGATTAATTTTCTATAAAATTTTTGACAAAATAAATAGTATAGCTAAGGTGCTCCTGGGGCACGTCAGGCGGTGAAACAGTGGCCGGCTATTTAACGACGGTCGGTAACTTGGTCAGTAAGGTAGAGAACGGCCATGTAATCTTATCTGAGTTAATAAGGATGGTCCCTGCGATACCAATCGAGCGTGTTGTCTGAGTTCAGGTAGTGGCATATGATGACTACCGGAGAATCCCCTATCAACTGCTAGAAATGTACTTTCTCTAGGAATTTCGATCAATGCGGCTCTCTTGCCTTTGAGATTTTTTTTTCGTTGAAGTTTCTGGAACACCTCAGTCGGTAAATAGTTATCAAAGTTTCGAGAAAGCTAAAACGAATTCATGGTTCGCTCAACGAGGTGGGTCCCTGTTTCACCGACTGAGACACCGCCTACTCCTACCTCTTCGCTAAAGTTCCCTTGAAGGATGAATCTTGTCTAAATCGAACTTTCTAGAAATCTAACCTCCTGGAAACGTTGATGGATGAGATCCTTAGCCATATTCTAAGCACTGAAGTTTCTAGAAGGTTTGAAACATGAGGAGCTATTACATTCAAAATTGTATTTCTCATCAAACTTTCTAGAGGTATGGATACAGGACGTGATCTCTAAATCGAAATTTCAAGAATGCTCGAGACATGAAAAGCGCTTTTTCTTCCGAAATTCCCTGCCTTGAAGTTTCTGAAAGTGTTCCTTGTAAATTTTCTGTTAGAAATATCCATCAATATTTCTGGATGGTCCGACGCTGCAGTGTATAAATCTGAGAGCGCACGCCACGTAGCAAATCAGTCCCATACGCATGGCAATACCGCTTCAGCTGCGGAGTCACTGGCCGGTAATGACAAATGAGTTAATTAAGCCGTTTGTCATTTAAAAGTAAGTATTTTAAGTTCATGCGTTGAAGTAAATTTACAAATTTTGAAGTTTAGAAATAATTTGAAGTTACTAGAATGAATAAGAGGTTCATCGAAATAATTCCGAGGGCGGGAAATTCCATACTTCAAACCAACTATAGTATGCTTATTCGGTGTAAGACGGGTTGCTGTACTTAGGCTTCAGAGAAAGGATCTACGCCCCAACGATGCTTATTCCTCCTGTGTGTGAGGCGCTTTGCTGAATTACAGGTTTACGAGAATCGCAACCTAATGATGTTTTTTTGAAAAATGGGTTAAGATTCAAACCTCTTAGAAATCTAACCTTCCAGAAAGCTTAATGTCTATTCAATTTAACATTTGGTTTATTCAAGAACCTAACATTACAAATTATGGTTTATATCTGTGCTAAGTTCCCGACAGCCGGTAATGGTTCGTGTCCATGCTAAATTATAACTTGTCAATACCAGCAGTAGATGACGGGAAATTCAAATTATACATAATTAATAATCAAAGTGATTGAAATTCCTAGAAAACTGGAACGAATTCATGGTTCGCTCAACAAGTTGGGCCCCTACAAGACCGACCCAGTTGGAAGGGTCCAGAATGTTGGGAGACCCTGTTGGTAATTGAAAACTCCAGAAACATATGTGAGCTAGGGGATTCTTATTTTTTGTTTATTCAAAAACCAAACCTAACATTACAAAGTACGGTTTATTCTGTGCTAAGTTCTCGACAGTTGATAATACTTCGTGTCCATGCTAATTTAAAACTTGTCGATACCAGCAGTAGATGATGAGATATTCAACTTATACTTAACTAATACTCAAAGTGATCGAGTTCTCGAGAAAACTGGAACGAATTCATGGTTCTGAGAGCGAGTTGGGTCCCTATAAGACCGACGTAGTTAGAAGGTTCCAGAGTGTTAGGAGTCCCTGTTTGTAATCGAAATTTCTAGAAACATATGTGAGCTAGGGGAATCTCGAAGCTTATAGAGACTTCGATCCAATATTTTCAATACGTGAAATGCTTATTTATTCAGTTCTAGAAAAAATGAGATTGTGCGGAATTTGAAGAATGCAACCCAACGATGTGTAGCTAGCACAGAAATTTAATTTCAACCCAACGATAATTGAATAAAGTCCAACGTTGAAAATGCAGCCCAACGACGTTAGTGATTGTCCACCGCTTACAGTAAGCGATATTTGGATTCAGAATTCAACCCAAACATGTTTATAATATATGAAGCCGGGAAGAAAAATACAGCATGAAATTTAAAATGAGCTTAACTAATTCTTAACTAACTGCATGGGTTTATTAAATCTTCACTTGATATGAAATTAAATGTTCGGTTTATTCAAGAAAAAAGACTCAGCCTAATCTTACAAGAAAAAATCTTAACCTATAATGTGAAAAAAGTGAACGTAGTTAAAACATGAACTCACAACGGTTATGAAAGTCTTTGTGCGTTGTGTTGCTGAAGGAAGTATCTGTCGTATCAATACTTTCAATTTTATCATCGTTATTGGCTCTGCTTTCAAAGTGATGACTGATGGTCGGCTGACCTTGAGGAGACATGAACCAGGTCTTGAGAGTAAAAGCATTTCGAACTGCGCAATTTGCACTCCAGCATTGAACGTGGTGATTGCAACTCGTTGGAACTGTACTGTACAGTTTTTTTAGCAAGAGACAGTAGTCACCAGATGTCCATTCGAGAGCATGGTAATTGCGCGTCACACCATAAATTTTCACTCTTGTGTTTGGCAGGCAGCGAATCCCAGTAGTAGGTTGGTTCGAAGAGGTAGGTCACAGGTTGAGCGTCTTCCTGGAAAGGAATTATATCCAACTCCTTGAAAACGAACTGGTAGATGAGCTTTTTGAAGCTTTGCACGTCCACAACGAAGTTCATCTCAATAGAAAGTGAACTCTCAGATGGAACATTTCTGCTCTAAAACCATTCCCTCACCACTAGAGTTAGCCACTACCACCACAAATATCTTAAATCAACTTCTTCACCACACCATTAGTGGGTTAGCAGTGAATAAAACGATCATGTATAATTAGACAGTGGACTGCAGTTTCAGTGGGAAAATCGTCCGCAGATTAAAATTCCAAACGAACGTCCATTGAAGCCTGAATCAGAAACTCATTTTGCTTTGAACAATCTAGAACAATAAGTAGAATGTGCTCTTTGAAATTGCTTTTTCGTAACATCGATTCAGACTTGACCAAAGTAGGTTGTGGGAAAGTTTGTATACATCTCGTACAATAGTGCAAACTGATTATGCTTGATATCCAGATTCGAGTTACCGTATGCATAACATTGTGATTTCAAGAAAAGCTTGTGATTCTGAAGTTTGAGAAAATTTTAATCTGGAAAAAGTTAAGAACAAAAACAAAATCAAGACGAATTTTTATTTTACATCACTGTATCCGTTTTTGTTCTATGTGTAATAATTTGTTAAATAAAACTTGTAAGACAAAAAATATGATGAATTTCCATTGTTTATTGTACACCCTTTGGGTGAAAACTGTTGTCAATAAGGCATGCGAACTAGAGTCACATTTGGGTCAGAATAATTAAAATGTTTCTTGAGGCTTATTCACATCATTAAACCGCAGTCAGGGATGGGATTATACAACCTGACTTAAGGTAACTATAGTTTGTCATTCTTTTCATTCGGGTGCGAAATTTGAATTTAACCTAGGCTTATCAAATTAAATGAAAGTCAAAGCAAAAAGAGAATGATAAGTGCAAAGATTTTTATCTCTTTAAATATAAATTTATTATTCATAGAACTTCCTGTAGTACAAGAGAATTACAAAAGTAATTACAGTTATTGCACATATTTCAATTCAAAGAGATTACATAATTGTAAATATTTTCAATAAAACAACAATATACATATTAACTCTCTCTTTTATTTCTCAGAACCTTTTATCTAGTTAGTGCAAGCATAGACGTTATATAAAACGTTAGATGATAGTGTAGATCAACGTTATTTCAACGTTGATTCAACGTTGATTCAACTTTGGTTTAATGAAGAATAGAACTGATCACATGTCTGCTTTGTCGATTTAGCTCTCATGTGAATTTCTAAGCCCAACTACGTTACAAAAGATTTTATTTTCTCATTTCTTCAAAAACCTTCTCCACAAGATAAATATCTAGATGCTTGACTTTAAGAAGTTCGTGTTCGTGAAATCCGCCAGCGATAGATTCGTCTTGATAGTCCTCGAGCTTGTACATCATTAGAATGGTGGGCAAGACTTATAAATCACATAAAACTAGTAAATACCTGTATATCTATTTTTTCCATAGCTTTGTTCTTTGAACTTACATAATTCTTTTTCGCCAATAAGATTTGAAACTTTTGATACAAGGTGATTCCACATCAAACCGAACACATTCAGCAATGGTTTTAATGAAAATATCCGTTGTACCTGGAAACGGCATAACACTCTGTTCTAGAAGATACCAGTTGATACAAAGACTGACTTGCTGTAGAACAGCAAACGTTATTTCTTATAGCATAAATTGATGATTTTTCCGGGTTTCAACTTCAGTATCTTGAATTTTCTCCAAAACCATTATATAATATTCATAAGATATAGCCATGTTTACGAGAATATCCACAACCGATACATTGTTGCTTCTCTTGACCATCAAAGTACAGTAAAATAGTGTTGAAGTAACTTTTAGGCATTTTTTTCTCTGCAGGATTTAATGTTGAATTTGCATGAGGATAACTGGTTAGCAGTTTCACCGATGAGGATGAATTTCCATCTTTCTGAATTCACACCTGATGATAATTTGCATTGTAAATGATGAATTCAGATTTTATGTAGTGGAATTCAGCATTCGATTTCGGGGTGTATAAGACATAATGTTGATCCAACTTAAGACTTTTGAATACTGAGCGGTAATTTTAAAGTTTTACACTTTATATTGTTTCACAAACTCAATCGAATTGTAGTATTCGCCGTGATATCTCATACAGAGATCACCTTTAAAACAGGCTCTTTTTGTTTCAAAAAACAGATTTTTATCTGCTTCTCGAAGGCTAGGTACTCTCTGAGGTAGAAAGACAGAGATTTTGTTTGCTAAGGATACAAAAAATGCTGTCATTCCAAACTTTGTTGAACACTTTTTATATCCGTAAGTTCGTATCTTTCATCCATGTCCAGTTCTCATAGTTTCTTTAATAGAAGAAAGCCATCATTAAGGGCGGTTTTGTTCAGTTTCATGAGAAAGTCTACCTTCGCCGCCTTATATGATTATTGATAGTTACTGTATTAAATTTTCTTGTCAAATTTGTGAATCTGATCATACTCGTATCACTTGCTTCACTTCTTCAATGTTCTTTAGGAATACGTTTTGGAGACTTTCGAGCTTTTTCTGCTTTTCTTCACGATCTGACATCTGACAGTAGACTGATGAAAGCGAAGTACTGGCCTCCTATAATAGGCCCTCATCCCCACCACCAAATTTCTGGAGATCTTTTGTTGAATATTACACTATACGATGCAATAAAGTTTTAGCATCGATTCAACGTTGACTTAGCCTCGATTTAACGTTGGCGTAACATTGATTCAACGTTGATTAAACGTTGATTCAACCTCGGACTGACTTTGATTCAACGTTGGCTTGACGTTGTTTCAACGTTGACTTGGAGTTGATTCAAGGTTGGCTCAACATTGATTCGACGTTGGCTTAACACTGATTCAACTTTGTCTTAAAGTCGATTCAACGTTGGCTTAGAGTCGATTTATAGATTGATACCTTCATATTCCTCTGTGTTGGCTTTCAACAGGAACAGCCTAGGCGTACTTGGAAAAAATATCTACAACTGTAAGTAAATACTTGTAGCTATTATTCTCGTGGGCATAGGGTAGCATTTCAGCCAAATATGCCTGCCAAGTCTCGTTTATACTATGAATCTGCACGCGACGACATGGATAATTCTTTCTAGTAGGCTTATGCAGCTCTGTGACTACTATCAATTTCTCGCATTGATTCCTCATTGGTTCAACATTGCACAGAGTTGATTCAACATTGCATGAAGTCGTTTACTGGTAAACTACACCCTATACAGATAGGACAGAAAACAATTGTAGAGCGTCTCTTCAAATGAACACTGTCAGTTTTGTACCATGTATTTTTATCATATTTTACCTTACTTTGAATCCTTGCTCTTCTTATATTTTTGACAAACACCTGGAACGACAGTTATTAAAATTCAAAAACCACACTTAGTGCAACTGAAACATACAGTTTTCCTCATTCCAATTCAGGAATTTTCCCAAGAATTTTTAAACTATTCTCTTCTCCCCAAGTCAGAAATCTTTCCGAGAATATTCAAACAATCCTCCCTTTTCCAACTGAATAACTGAGGATGATGTGGAAGGCATCATCCAACCAGCTGCGGCTGGGCAAATGGCGGACCATGAGCATAGGCTCCTGGTCCCTATTGGCCTTCTCAGTTTTCCAAGTTGGAAATGAGAGAATCGTTTCAATATTCTTGGAAAGATTTCTGAGTTGGAAAGAGGAGAATATTTTAAAAATTATCGGCAAAATTTCTGACTTGGAATGAGGAAAACGTTATGATTTGATTGCACAAAGTGTAGTTTCTGAATTTTAAAAACTATGGTCCTAGGTCTTTGTAAAAAATAAAAGAATAGCGAGGGTTCAAAATAAGGTAAATATGATAAAGAAACATGGTACAAAACCGATAGAGTTCATTAGAAGAGACGCTCTACAATTGTCTTATGTCCCATCTGTGTAGGGTGTAGTTTTACAATAAACGACTTTGTGCAATGTTGAATCAAATCTGTTTAATGTTGAACCCACCATGAACCAACGATGAATAAACTTCGAACCAATGATGAATCAATGCGAGAAGTTGATAGTAGTCATATTACCCTATGCCCACGAGAATAATAGCTACAAGTATTTACTCACAGTTGTAGATATTTTCTATCATTTTTATTATATTATTATTATTATTCAGACTTATTATTATTTATTTATTTATTATTTACAGTGCAAATTATTATCAGTGCTGAATTCAAAAAGATGTAAAGTTAGCCTCATCGGTGAAACTGCAAGCCAGTCATCCTCATGCAAGTTTAATGTTAAGTCCTGAAGAGTAGAAATTGTTCAAAAGTTACTTCAACACCATTCTATTGTACTTTGATGGTCAAAAGAAGCAACAATGTATCAGCTGTGGAAATTTCAGTATACTTGACTATATCTTATGAAGATTATACAGCTCCACAAAAAAAAGTTGTCAGCCCCAGAAACGAGAATAGGCTTACCCTACGTTTCTGAGGTCGCTGAATGCGAATCCGGAGCTTTTTTGGCTCCATTACGTCATATTTCATCCCTTACCTCAAAAAACATGTAAATTTGCTGATTTCAGGTGAAACATGATTCCCGTCTACGAAAAGTGGTCATATTATATGTTTTCAAGGTCGCTTAGTACGAATGCGGAGTCGTTGTGGTTTTATGACGACGCACTTCGTCTCTATCCTTAAAAAAACGTGGCGAATTGGTGATTTTATGTGAAACATGTATTTTTTCAATGCAAAGTGGTCGTATCCTATGTTTTCTAGGTTCCTGATACCGAATTCACAGCAAGTTTCTTTCAATTGATACCCTTCTAGAGTATCGCACTTTTTTATCTTTGTAAGATCGACCTCATGGATTCCGCTTCTCTTTAAATCCTTTCTGGGTGTGTTCTCTCTTCAATTTCCAACAAGAGTCTGCCATCATGTTTATATCCCACATCCCTTAGTAGCGATGTTCAGATTTATTAAATTGTCAATATGGGAATCGAATATATTTAACTTCAAGCTCATGTTACATCCCTAGCCAATCAATCTTTTCATAATTATTAGGTCGATCTCTACTATCCAATAAGCATAGGAAACATGGGTGTTTAACGTTACCCGATCGCTGACCCAGGATTATTCCCAATATTTTGAAATCCCCACAAATCCGCCAATCGTGTTCTGAATATTTTAATTTGTCCAATACCAACTTGATATTTTCGTAATTCTCTTCCAACGTAGTTGAATGTGTTACCGGTATGGAAGCAAAACCATTCGTATTGTGAAGCAAAAAAGCTTTCAAACTTCTATTACAGGAATCTATGAATAGTCTCCATTGGTTGTCTCTGTGAATCCCTGGTTTCAATTCATCCATCAATCCATTCATATCGTGACAGTAAACTGATGAAGGCTCTTTTTCTTTTGTGAAATATTTCCTGAAAACTCCTTTCCTATGCCTAAAGTCAGTTACTTTCACATTCTTTCTCACCAAGTTTTTCTTTTTGAGTATAGAAACAAAGAATTCACTTGTTTCTTTGGATATTTCTAAATCTCTGATGAGATCGTTCTATTCTTTTTTTGGAAAAAGTTGTGATTTCTTTTCTTTACTTCCTTCACATTCGTCGTGAATGTTAAATTCACTGGAGCATTCTTTTTCGCTGGCGTCTTCTTGGGTCTCTAAACTTTTCCGAGAAGAAATACATCCGATTCTTTCAATACCTTGCTCATCTGTATTGCACATCTTTATGAGCTTTATAACTGTCCGAACATCGACGTAAACAATGCTTCTCTTGTTTTTTTGTTAAATCCAGTTACATCGTTCTTGCAGAAATAGCAATCCTCTCCACAAGTTGTTTCTGCCTATAAAGTTGGACTTTTTAATTCTACATCTTCAATATTTTTACTTTTATGCCAACGAGTCAATTGTCATCTACAATAATCGCATATTTTATGTGGCATCCATTCTTGATACTGATCAGCAATTATGAGATCACACTACGGTTTCATCCTCACACCATAATGCCCTCCTGCGAGGCAGTATGCTCCTACTGGCTTCGTTACTTCAACAGATAGTGATACGAATCATTCGACACATCCCCTTTCAGGACAGTTGTCATCGTTTACAGAATCCAAACAGGCTCCGGATTCGGATTCAACGACCTCAAAAACGTAGGGTAAGCCTATTCTGGTTTCTGGGGCTGACAACTTTTTTTTGTAAAGCTACGTTATATAGTGGCTTTGGAGCAAATTCAAGATACTGAAGTTGATTCTTAAAAAAATTATCAATTTATACTATAAGAAACAGCGTTTGCTGTTTTACGGGAAGCCAATTTTTGTATCGACTGATATCTTCTAGAACAGAGTATTATGCCTTTTTAACGTACAAAAGGATATTATCATTAAACATCCAGATATTTACCTTGTGGAGAAGATTCTGAAGAAATAAGGAAATAAAATCTTTTGTGAAGTGGTTGGGCTTTGAAGTTCACATGAGAGCTGAATAGACAAATCAGACATGTAATCAACTATATTCACGATTAAACCAAATGTAAATCAACGTTGAAATAACGTTGAATCTACACTATCATCTAATGTTTTATATTATATCTATGCTTGTACTTACTATATGAAAGGTTCTGAGCAATAAAAGAAAGAGTTAATATGTATATTGATGTTCTATTGAAAATATTAACAATTATGTAATCTCTTTGAATTGAAGTATGTGCAATAAACGTAATTACTTTTGTAAATTTTTTCTACTATACGACGGTTTGTTAATAATAAATTTATATTTAAAAAGATAAGAAGAATAAAAAGAATGACAAACCATAGTTACTTTAAGTCACGTCGTACAATCCCATCCCTGGTTTCGGTTTAATATATGTGAATAAGCCTTAAGAAACATTCTACTAATGCTGACCCGAATGCGACTTTGGTTCGCAAGCTTTATTGACACATGTTTTAAAATAAATTGTCTACAATAAAGAATGACAATTTATCATATTTATGATCAAAATTTCTTTGTTTAAAATTTAAGAAGTTAGAGTAGAATTACATAAGTCGCTTGATATATTTATCTTAATCGCGGCTTATTGTACGCAATACCCATTATTTCTCATAATTGTTTGAACCTTCTAATACAGGAGACTCATAAGTATATAGGAATATCTTGCCCTGAAATGTTCAATCCCTGGCGATATGGTTATTGGACAGATTATTGACGTTCAGTTCCAATTTTTCAGAAATCTAATTAAAGGACAATTACTGAGACCTTTTGTAGATTTGTACTTCTGATACAGATTCACCATAGTGATGCAGACACCTACAAGGTAAGAAGTTTTGCATTAAGAAATATTGCAAAATTTCCTGCAACCAATGGTAGCTTGTCAAACATTGGATTCTTTTAGATCCCCTCCTTGTCCTTGAGTTTTGAATCTCCATATCTGTGGAAGTTATTTCATAAATTGAATCCCTTTCTGTATCCAGCCGTGACAACATTTCTCTGAATACTTTCTAATACAAAAAATCAACCATAAAATAGAAAAATGTTAATTGTTTTTAATTTCGCACATTTATCTATTTCCATATACTGTTTTCCGAATAATAGTGGTGCACAATTTTTTTTTAAACACACTTTTTGTCACATTACGTTGTCAGGATTGATTTCCACACCAATAGCTGTAGTGAAAAATAATTTTTGGAATTTTTGATCATGATTTTATATTTTTGTAATTGATAATATTTGAAGAAAGCGAGTATTTTACTATAAAATGATGTGTTGTTGTGCTCAATCCTACTAGATTTCGCAAATTTTATGCTTTTCGAGCGTCTTCTAATGCGTTAAACGAAAATTGTGCTTTTAATTTATGTGAAGTTACGTTTGTCAGCTCTAATGGCTTTGAAAGGGAATGTAATCTTATCATTTTTGCTGCCTTATGAGAATTAAAGACAGAAAGACAGAAAAGGCATTCTTAGGGATTGAAAATTTTCAATACATTTCAATGCAAGCCATCTTACCGGGTACTTTTGATGGTTCTCAAAAACTACAGAGGTAAGCAGCCGATTTAGAAAAGTGTGTGAATCAGACTCATCAGTAAATTTTGTCAAAAAATGTTCAATCATCTAGCGATACACTTATTCGACAGATTATTGCTGTTTAATTGCAATATTCGAAGTTGAGGGGTCGAAGACGGCGAGAAAAAGGATTGCCGCCGACGTCGCATTTGTAGGTGGGGAGGTCCGAAGAGCCAAGAGAGAAGCGCGCGAGCTCAGCGGAGCTACGCAGTTCTTCCTGACTATTGGCATCGTAGAAATTCTTGGAACGGAGTCACGGTCATCGAGGCAAAGCCCGAGACTCAAACTAAATCGAGAGTCGAGTATATGTCTGTCTATGAGCACGATAACTTTTGGAAGAATTGATCTATTGGATTGGCCTTTGCTACACTCATTTAGTGTCGAAAACTGAAGGTGAAGCATGTTAGCCAACCATTTTGAATGAAAATTCAAAATTTTAGAGAATTTTCGAAATTTTTGAGACCATTTTATTTGGATTAAAAATTATATGTACGGCCATTCGTAGTACTTGGGAAGTCGAACAATTTATCTTCATGACTTTTTTGGTTATAGCGTTTACAAAATATAAAAAAACAAACGAAAACGAAAATTTTAAATCAAAGAACGCATGATATGAAAAAAGTCAAGAAAAAAACGTTCCTCCTTGAAAGCCCTACCAGATTGCCATAACAACTTTTTGAATTTTTCTGAAAAATTGAAGATTCAAATTTTGAGCCAAATAACGCGAGATACGAAGAAAAGTTAAGATATCAAAATTGTTGCTTTTATAAAAACCTGTAAATTTTCTTCTAAACATCTTTTGGTGAAGGCATAGTTTGTTTTTAAGTATGGAAAATGGTACTAGAATATTTTAGATTTAATTTTCGAGTCAGACAAAGCGAGATGAGAAGAAAAATCAAAAGAGTAGAATTTGTGCTTTCAAGAGGTCAAACAAAATTACTGTTAAATATTTTCTTATAGGACTAATCGTAAATCTTCAAGATAATTTTTTAATCGTCTTTTTAACTTTTATTAATATATTTTATACGGTGAGCAGAACCAAGCGCGGAGCGCGAGTATCCTGATGAGAATATGATCCTTAAGGTCGATAGAACCTTAAGTAAATTAGTACTCTCCTTAATTTAAAAGTAAAGTTATAAGAGCAAAAACATGTAACAGCGATAAATACTGTTGGGAAAATTAAATGAAAGTGGTCAAAAGTGGTCAATGGAAAATTGGTAGAACCTTTTAAGGCCAAAAATTTTTCATTGAAATATTTTCTTATATCTTACGTTTCTTGGCGGGGAAATTGAATTTATGATTTTTTAAAAGTATTTTAGCCCTTTTTAAATATTTGGAGAAAACTCATTTTAATTATATAATCTATTAGGAAGATACAGAAATGTATGCAGAAAATCAAGCGCGAAAATTATGATGAGAATGTATTCCTTAAGGCCGATAGAGCCTTCAGTGAATAAATTTTCTTTTTCACTTGAAGTCAAAAACAAATTTAGTAATTAACCCACGCGCACGTCTATCTGAACGTTTTGTGCAAAACATATTTGCTGATATCTTCGAGTTCAAGCACTTCGACTCTCTTCGTCTGATTTGACTGGACTACTCGGGAAAAATAACATTTTTAGGAGTAAGGTCTGTAAAAATTTCGGACTTCACTGTCATTATAATCAAATAAATTACTCCACCTCTCTGAATTCGCATCGCATTTTTCGCTGTATCTGTTTGCAGTGACTGCCTTCCTTTCCTTCAATTTCTTGACATTTTTTTCCCTCATTTGCATCTAAGGCTTCTTAGTATTTTGCGATTTCTGCACTGGCTCGGTCACAATAAATAGTTTTTTTTTGGAACATCCACCTTAAATGTGAGGACTTCCATGCCGCTGAATGATGTGCAAAGTGCTTTAATCCAGGCCCCCAAGCCTCAATACATCTTCGAGGGACTTAAATACTTGCATTATAATTCAAGTATTTTTGAATAGGACCCTAAGATAATTAATTATTGCAACGTTTGTCAATCACTTCAGTTTTTTCTCAATCAAAATAATGAAATATTGAGAGGACATTGTTCTAGCAACACATACTTTGAAAATTCTCTTTTAGCAATTTGTAATTCTAAAGTGTAATTACAAAATAAGAAAATCACTATAGGGGAATTCTCAATGAATTATGAGGTAACTGAACAATTTCTTGTCAAAATTTAATTATTTCGATTGGAAAATGAATATAATAAATATCTAGCAATTGAATGTCTCCTCAATGTTGACATGAAAAACTGCCATGACCAATTGAGCAACTATTTTTACAGTTCCTCAACGATTACCGTAAATTGGTGTTTTCAGATCCCCACATGCTTCACCCCCATGATCGAAACATTGATAGATTTTTGTAACTATCTTCTTATGTGTTAAAAAAAAATAAAAAAAGACGAGAGACAAAATGAGCGAGGGGCTTTGGAGGTTTCTTTCTTTTCCTTCCTTCTGTTGTTTTTAATTTGAATGAAGAAATTTAAGAGTGTGTTAAGCAAATTTGGTCGTTGAATTCTTGGTCTTTTTTTTAATTTCCAAAAATCTCGAAGCTAAACGAGATTTAAAAATATTTTCAAATTTCAAAATGGCAGTGTTGAGCAGTGTTGCCAACTTAGTCCGCGTTCCAAAACTTCATTAATAGTGAAGTTATGAAATTTCATTATTGTACTAGTGGGAAAACATGTTGTTGACTTATACTAATCGTCAACAATCAGGTAATGTATTATTTTTCCCACTCAAAATGAGGCGCGGAAAATGAGATATTTCTTACGGTTGTTGAATAAAATATAATTTCATTAAGAAAACCTCATAGATTCAGATTTGTGTAATATTTATTAGAGTCCGTTGAGACTTATCTCTGCAAAGCTACTGTCTTCCAAAATCCAGGGTCGCCGGTTTTTTGAGACGATATTGGTAACTCGCTAAGCCTAAATTAGTGAAATTTCACTAATCATTAGTTAAATTCTACTGGTTCAATTAGGGAAAAGTGAACCTATAGAGATTAGTAGAAAATAACTAATTCGATTAGTAGCCACATTCAATAATTTTATGGTGGAAAACCACTAACTACTAGTTTGTGTAATATTTTAAACTTTATTCAAACACTAGCTGTCCCTTGTGGCGGGGGG
>JAUMHM010095068.1:0-25154 GCA_032362435.1 Melikaiella ostensackeni
AGATACAAATATACTTATTCTCTGTGATATGTTCTTTTCAAATATCATTTATATTATATTAATAGTATATTATTATATTATATTTAAATATAATTAATTGACCTACTGTTATACTTGAGTAATATTTTGCCTTCGCAGGAAGATTCTATATTGTATAGTGATTAATATTAATCATTTTACTATGTCTGGAGAAGAATCTTTCTATTTCAAACTGTGTGAAGTTTTAACTCATGTCATGATGTCAATTATCGGGTTTAAGTTTATTATGGTATAAGCTTTAATGAGTTAGATGAAATGATTCATTATTCAGATTGGAAAAATGAATTTACGTACATAGGTATAAAAATAGAGGAATAGGAATTACAAATATAAAAGCACTTTGCTGTAGATATTTTTTTTTTATTTTCATCATTAGAACATGGTTCACATAGGTTTCGAAAAAAAATATTCGCACCATAAATTTTTTTTAACAATATGGACAGTTTAAAGTATAATCGAGAATTTTTTTACCATTGGAACAATGATGAAGGTTTCTCCACTCTTTATTGCAGTGTTTCATTGTTTTTTAACTACCTCTTCTCCTTGGGGTGCTTTTTTTCCTGATTTCCCAGCTTCTGGAGTTTTTTCGTGTTTATCTTGTTTGTTTTCTTGAACTGGTGACTCGCCAGCCTGTCCTAATTCGCCAGCTTCTGCAGATTCATTATTTTTATCTTCTTGTTTTTTTTTTTATCTGGTGACTCTCCAGATTTTCCAGGAAGTCCCGATTGTCCATTCTGTTCGGGCTCTTGAGGTTTTTCGTCATTTCCAGATGCGCCAACTCGTGACATTTCATTAATTTCATCTTGTTTACGTTTTTCAGATTTTCTAGGTTGTCTGCTCTGTTCAGGTGCTTCCGGTTTTCCATCTACTGGCTTTGTAGCATCTTCAGGTTTATCAGCTGCCTTCGCATCAGCTGCAGAAGTAGCATCTTTAGGTTCTCCAGATTTGGCAGGTTCTTCGGATTTTCCATCTACTGGCTTCGTAAAATTTTCAGGAGTATCCGCTGTATTTGCATCATCTGCAGGAGTAGCATCTTTAGGTTCTCCAGATTTCGCAAGTTCTTCGGGTTTTCCATTTACTGGCTTTGTGGCATCTTCAGGATTATCAGTTGTCTTTGCATCAACTGCAGGAGTAGCATCTTTAGGTTCTCCAGATTTTGCCGAATCTTCGGGTTTTCCATTCACGGATTTTGTAGCATCTTCAGGCTTATTTGCGTTAGATGAAGGAGGAACATATTTAGGCTCTCCAGATTTTGCAGGTTCTTCGGGCTTTCCATCTACTGGTTTTGTAGCATCTTCAGGTTTACTTGCATCAGCTGCAGTAGTAGCATCTTTAGATTCTCCAGATTTCGCAGGTTCATCGGGTTTTCCATCCACTGGCTTTGTAGCATCTTCGGGATAATCAGCTGTCTTCGCATCAGCTGCAGGAGTAGCATCCTTAGATTCTCCAGATTTTGCCGGCTCTTCGGGTTTTCCATTGACGAATTTTGTAGCATCTTCAGGTTTATTTGCATCAGCTGCAGGAGTAGCATTTTTAGGTTCTGCAGGTTTGGCAGGTTCTTCGGGCTTTCCATCTACTGGTTTTGTAGGATCTTCAGGTTTATTTGCATCAGCTGCAGAAGTAGCATCTTGAAGTTCTCCAGGTTTTGCAGGTTCTTCGGGTTTTCCACCATTTTCAGGTTGTCCCGATGGTTTAGACTGTCCACCTTCTGGAGGAACAACGTCTTGAAGTTTCTGTGCTTCTGCGCCAGGGGAAGGATTGGGAACCGGTATGGTTGAACCAAATTCTGTAACAAGAAATTATAAATTTAATGAATTAAGAAGGTCAGAAATTCATTCACAAAGAACTGATATGTAGTTTTGTTCGATTTATAGGAAAAATACTGATAATATTGTCTAAACAATATGCGTACTGTGGATAAACATAAAGAAATGCAAGAAAAAATACTGAAACAACAATTGAAAATTATTTAACGAGTGAATTAACATTTGAAACTGAACACGAATGGATGATTTCTTTAAAAGAAAGTGAAAAGTAAGCGTTAATGGTAATTACCAACGAATACCGCAGAGACAAAAAGCAGTGTTGCAATGACGAACTTCATTTTCTCGAAATAAGGAGACTAACTCTTCTAGAATATCCTTCTATGTAATGAATTTGTAGAAGAATCCTGGCAAATATATACTAAATGTCTTCTTATATACAGTGATGTATCGTAAATACTAAGAAGGCTGAGTGGAGGGAGATTATTTTATGTTTTCACATATCTAGACTTCAAAACTGTGTAAAGTTTCCATTGTTGTTTCAGTTAATCTGTTTCAAGATACAATATATTTGCTTTTATTTTTAAAAAATAGCCGTGTATACGCGTGCTCAATTTTCGGCACGAATAGCTAGATTTTTTTAGCACGAATAGCGTGACCTGGAAAAGGGCCTCTTTTTACTGAAATTCAATCAAAAACGTTAAAGCAACAGAAATTTGAAAAAAAAGCTGAAGACTTGTACTTTCTCTCATTCTAGAATGAGATAAGGTGAAATTATACTATGTATGCTTTAATCAACTATAAAATAAGTGCTCGTAATAACTAGATGAATAAATAAATGAAAAATACATAAACTAATAATCATTTTATTGTTTATAACGTTAAAGGAACGTAAATACCACAGAGGCGTAGTATAAAAAGAAAAATTCATATGAAGTGCATATATTTATTATAAATATATTGAATAATAGAATCTTGTAAATTGTTAAGTTTGAAAAAAAACTGTCTATAAACTGAAGGTATTTCATGCGTTACGACAATGTGGTGCTTCTAGTTCGCAACTCACTTCAAGGGGAATTTGAGTTTGAGTTTGAATTCTGACCACAAAAACGTCGGCAAAACCATAAAAAAATTCATGAATTTCACTCAGATATGTGCCCTCGATAAGTTTTAAAAATTTCCATTGCATTAGGACGTGTCTAAAAATCGAAATTAAAAATATGGAAGTCTTACACTCCACTTTTCTTCGTTTCCATGAAGTCTGCGAAAGGAGAAATCCCCGTCTCAATATTAACCCATGCCTCGTCGACTTGAAAATTTTTTTTGAGATTTTCGATTTTTATCAATGTTATTTCTGATGTGAAAATTATAGAAAATTGTTTGTCTGTTTGTATTTCAATAGCAAATAATAAAATAAAATAAATTTTCTTTTAAATTGTTTCAAGGAAATATTTATTGAAAATTGCCGAAATATATATATATATTTTTTTTTCAATAGGGTGGCTAGCGACCGAGGAAACCAGTTTAGGAAAACCGAGAAAAGTCGGGGAATTTAAAAAATCTGGATAAGTCTGAGAAAAGCCAGGGGATTTCATCTTTCGGTCAGGAAAATGTCAGGAAAAAGTCAGGGAATTCTGAAATCCGTTTTTGTTTGCCAGCCGATGTATTCTTATTCAAAACTTTGTATGGAAAAGTTTTAATGGCTTTGCAAAAAAATTTTTTCGGTTTACAAGGAGGAAAAACATTCTCACTGTTAGCTTCGATTAACCTCAACCCAAAGATGCTAGCAGTCCTTTTTTTGTTTCTGGTATACATTTTCAAATTTAAAACCAGACCAAAAAAGGAGATTGATCTTTAAAACAAATCGTTTTTATGAGTTTTGTTGTAATGGGGTTTTTGTATCATTTTGTAATACGCTTTTCAAGCTTTTTAATATTAAACTTTTTATGAATTTTTAAATGCCCTTAGCGATAAATCGAAATTCTGTTTAGATTGGAAGAAATGACAGTGCGGTCATTTAATCAATACTATATAACTTTCTCGTAAAAAATTTTGAACTTTAAGAAAAAAGTTAAGCAACTAACCAGCTATAAAAGAGCGTTTTGTTTACAATTTTCAAAAAGGCAATATCCGAAACAAATTGGGTAAGGTTTGAGTTTCATATTAATAATTATTACAAACTTTTAAATTTGCAAAAATAAAAATTATGTACATTTTGCATATGGCCGTATCTATCTAGGTTCATCGTAATTCGGTGATATTCCAGAAATATTTTTGGTAAGCCCAGAAACTTCGTTTGCCTACACCCTACATTACATGCGTCTCGGTAATTTGATTAAGAAATTTAATCGTAATATAGCGGAAATAAAATTTATGAATAGTACACAAAAACAAGGTTACGGACACCTAGTCACTATTTCCAAACGCGACACGTGCTTGTAATAAAAGAATGCGTGATAGTATGTACACCGCGTAATGATGTTTATTTAGATATGTAAGCTGTCTGAGATCCCTGTGATAATTATTCATCAAAAGCTTGAAGAATACAGACTTTCGAAAACCTTCATGAATTTAGACCTTGAAAAAATTTTCCACTGCAGTACTACTCATTAAATTGTTTTTCTTAAATTTATTGGTACGGGTTAACTCCGCAGAATGTTCTAGAAATTTTCCGCTGAGTTGATTTGATAAAAATTGAGACGCCGGATGCAAAAAGGAGATATAGAATTTTTGGCTCGAGCACGATCGAACCCTGATTATACAAAAACGAGAAGTTTCTAAAAAAATGTCATAAGATTCTAATACAAATTCCCTACATTAGATATATTTTTGAAAAATCATTATTTTAATGAAGTTTTAAAATGACAAGGAGTCATTGCAAGGAATCTTGTTGACTCTTGAATGATAATACTTAAATAGATAGATAATAAATTCTACAATTTGATGGAACTGCTAAGGGGGGTAAAATGTTGCTAATGTAATAGAAAAAAATTTGTGCATAAGCTTATCTCGACCGTGTACCCAGAGCTAAATAAAGCAATCAACACATAAGTATACTTAGTTAACAAATAAGTGTACAAATAATGGTAAACTTTTAATTATTATGCTCAATGGTCCAGCTTGTCGAGATTTTCCAGCTTCGAGGATTTCTTCGGGTTTAACTTGTTTTCCTCCTCAAATTAGTAGTTCTCCAGTATTTCCGGGAAGTCCCAATTGTCCAATGTATTCAAGTTCTTAAATTTTGTATAATTTTCACATTCTTCAGCTTGTGGACTTTGATTGATTTTATCTTGTGTATTTCCCTGAACTAACGGTTTCCTAAGATTGTCAGGCTGTTCCAATGATTCAGAGGGTTAAAAATTCATTTGAAAATAATTGATACCTAGTTTTGTTCAAGTATAGAAAAAAAATACTGATAATCATGTCTGAAGTATGCTCACTGTAGAGACACGTGATAAGATAACAGGAAAATTACTGAAATAGCAATTATAATTACTAAATCCCTAATTAGGGCAGGGCGAAGAGGAAAAAAACTGGACAAATTCCGAGACAAGAAATTCTCAACAAAAAGATGTACGATTCGAAAATCTCATTTGGATCAATGTAAAAAAATATTTTCGTTTACCGCTCCCCCTGCTTCTTCATAACTTTGAACAGTGACGTATTTAAATTGTCAAAAAACTTATTTTTTGTTTTTCTAAGAAAAAATACATCAGACATAAATTGATGTACATAAAATTTCCTACAAAAAACTTTCTATTGATTTGTTTCAAAGGAAACATATTTTCGGAATTCTAGCCGGGTTGAATACATTTGGACATCTTGAACTTATGTCAATTATTTGAAACATGTGCATAAAGTCAGATTCAATCAGTTTTTGGAAAATTTCTCCTTTTCAGAGCATCCTCTTTCTGAAGTAGTCTGAAAAAGAATTCAAGTTTGTAAAAATTCCCGTGAAACTGAAAAAGGTCATAATGTTTCATCTCTTATAATTTGGGAGGTGTGCTCCAGAAATTTTTTTACCAGTGAAAATTTTGTATCAAATTTTTCTTTAAATTTTATTTTTGATAAGTTATCTCATTTCCTATCCTCATTTCCACATAAATTCAATTACGCTCAATTTGCACTAAATCTAAAACAAATAGAATGTTCTATCTCTCATAAATCCGAAGTTACAGCGTCCTGAAAGATACAAATTTTTATGATGTTTTGTCAGGCATTAAATTGTTTCGAAAAAACTTATTTCTGGTGCGATTTTTTTTCGTTTTTCCGATGCACATTAGACGAATTTCATAACGATTTTCATCGTGAGTTCTTGATTTTGGCATACTTACAGACAGTGCGTGTCAGTGCGATGAAATGTTTACAATATTAGTGATAAGAAAAAAGATCTATAATAATCGATTCAAATTGAAATTAATTTATTTTAGTTTTACAGGGAATCGAACGCATTTTGATTCTCACATAAACAACCTTTAACGTGAAGTGCATCAGTAATAAGTTATTTTGAAAAAACTTAATGCCTGAAAAAATTTAATAAAAAATGTTATTTTTCAGCACACCGTGACTTCAGACTTATGAGAGATAGAAAATTCCTTTTTTTAGATTTGATGGAAATTAAGTCTACTTCAACTTATATAAATATGATTTTCATGTACAACTCACATATTTTCGGAACTATAAGAGATAGAACATTCAATATTGTTTAGTTTTACGGGAAATGTTAAAAAAATGATTAAAACTGACTTTATGCACATGTTTCAAATCATTTTAATTAGTTCAAGGTGTTCGAAGGTATTTAACATTTAAAGCCTTCTTTTGGATGCCAAATCACAAAATCGAAGCCAAAAAGGCTTAACTTTGGAGTTATTTTCATGAAGATATACATGATAAACTCCACATGAGTTTAAAAAATAAAGTTCATACAAAAATCACCCTAGTGCTTTTTTCCTTTTTAGTCTCAAAATGATCGTGGGGTATCACAGAATCGAGACTAGAAAAAAACGAGAGGAGAAAGCCCTTTTGGACTGAAATCAGTCGACACACGCTGTGTTTGTTTAAACAAAGATCTCAACAAAGCAGACTTTTGTTAACCCTACGTTATCTCTGCTGAGACTCCCTGAATTTACCAACATTCGACAAGAAATTATTTTAAGTTAGGTATTTGAATTTTTTCTGATAAGCGAAATTATTCAGCAGCAGTTAAAAATAGAAAAAAAACATTAGTGGACAAAAAATTAATAGAAATAATGGCATTTAAAAAAATATTATTTTCGCATGTTTGAGCGCCCTTTGCGCTTGCTCTTTATATTCTCCCTTATTTATGCATAGATTTTTCTGACTTCTAAAGTACGTGTCAGTGAATACTTATGAATCTCAGGTGTAAAAACATTAGTAACATTGATATATTATTTATTTTTGATCTTCAAAAAATTTTCAATTCTCAAAAATTGCACTTTTTAGTTAACAATTTAATTATGTGCGAAAGTGTCGTTTTCACGTGAAATCAATCGGACAAGAATGTTAGTGATTTTTATCTTTTTCAAAATCCAAATTTGGGTCTCAAATCTCAGTTTGGAAATATTAAAATTTCTATTTCGATACACGTATAAACTTAAATTCGAACAAAATAAATTTTCAATTGGATGAAAACTGCATTGAAGGTGAATAGTAAAGAGCTCGGTAAAGAGTGAGTGATAAAAGTGAGGATCAACTCCCAAATTTTGGATTTTCAAGAGAATAAGCGTCACACTGAGTAAAATTTGCATCCAACAAAATGATGTATTGTTGCCTCAAAAAAATGGGTGTTGATTCAACAATCCGTTTTGTTGCTTTAACAGAACGTTTTGCCAGGCTAACAAAAATTTAGTTGATTGAAAATAATTTTGTTGCTCTTCGTGCAACAACATTTTTGTTGCTGTCAGAACCAAACACTTTTCTCAATGGCACTAACATTCCTATTTCGTCAAATTAACGTGAAACAACACGTTCAAACTTTATAGATCAAGCGCTAACAGAAAAAAAACGTAATTTTTGAAAACTTACAAATAACATTGGTTTCAAAAAACAAAGACAATCAATTTTACTAACATTTTACCATCTGAGGTTCATAAGCAAGTGACCTTTCACACATACTATAGGAGGCAGAAAGAAAAATAACTATTTATTTATTTATATTTCAGCAAAAAATTCATCGCTTTTTCTGCTTATATCATGTATTTTTCGGCAAAAACCCTAATTTTTATTTTCAGATAAATAGCCGCCATTTGTTTGAATTGCAGCTTTTTGAAATTTCCCTGCAAGTCTGGAAGATATGAGAAATCTCTCACAAGAATCGAACAGGCAGAGTTTATTATTTTTAAAAATACCAGATTTTTACCAGAAATAATGTACTGTTTTTTTTCGAAGGAAAATGCTTAACATTTTTAGGCATCACGGTTTGATCATCATTTGGTATCATGCCTTCTTAATAACTTGAGCGTAATTTGGACAATTTCAATTTCACCGATGCTACTAATTACCTCAATGACAGAGGTATTTAAGAATTCTTTTGAATTAGTAAATAACAGCTTTAATATAAATATTGATTTACAGCATTTCCTTGATGTAGTTTTATGTTTGGAATACAAAAAAGGTAGCAAAACAATGTTGTTAACTATTTTTCTACCTTAGTCATCCTAAACGGATGTATATGTGCGTCGCCTCATATATGGATTTTAAAACTTTTGTAAAGCATTATAAATGATCTAAGTGTCCGATCAAAAAATCAAAAACACCTTTGAATTCGTCTCCAAAATATCTAGAAGTGACTTTTTCGAACAATTTTTGAACAATCACATCAGTTTTTAATAATTTGGAACTTTGCAAAGCATTAAAAACGAACTAATTGTAAGTGTCCGATCAAAAAACCTAAAACACTTTGGATTCGGCTCCGAAATATCTAAATGCGACTTTTTTTGTTTTAAATCATTTCTTAAACAATTAAATCACTTTTTCAGGTCCAGCCACTTTTATAAACAAATATATTAATTAGACACCAACTTTCAGCATATAATCAAAATCAACATGTAAGCACCTCTTAGAGACTTTTTTATTATTTTCGGGAACCAATTGTTTAAACAAATAAATTGCTCCTCTTAGCTTTCAGTGTAACAAAACAATGTTTTTAACAATTCTTCTACCTCAGTCATCCTAAGCGGATGTATATGTGCGTCGCCTCAAAAATGCTATCAACATTTTATCAACTTTTTACAGTAATTTCCAAACTTATGTGAACATACGATGCTATAACAGAGTCATTAGCAACAAAAGTATTACATATAAGCTTTCAATGTAACAAAACAGTGTTTTTAACAATTTTTCTACCTCAGTCATCCTAAGCGCATGTATATGTGCGTCGCCTCAAATATGGATTTCAAAACTTATGTCAAGCATTACAAATGATCTAAGTGTCAGACCAAAAATCCGAAAACACCCTTGGATTCGTTTTCGAAATATCTAGATGCAACTTTTTTTAAACAAATTTCTAAACAATCACGTCAGTTTTTAGTAATTTCAAACTTTGCAAAGCATTATGAATTTTTTTTTGTTTTAAACCATTTTTTAAACAACTAAATCATTTTTTTAAGTCCTGCAACTTTTATAAACAAATATTGTAATTACAAAATTACAAAAAGTTAATAAAATGTTAATAATAATTTATTTGTTTGAACAATTGGTTTTTAAAAGTAATAAAACAGTATGTAAGAGGCGTTTACTGTTTACAGGTTGATTTTGATTACATATTCAAAGTTGGTGTGCAATTATAATATTTATTTATAAAGTTGCAGAACTTAAAAAAATGATTTATTTCTCTGAAAAATTGTTTTGAAAAAAAGTTGCATTTAGATATTTCGGAGACGAATCCAAGGGTCTTTTCGGTTTTTTGATCGGACACTTAGTTCGTTTATAATGCTTTGCAAAGTTTGAAATTATTAAAAAATGATGTAATTGCTTGCAAATGTAAAAAAAATTGCATCTAGATATTACGGAAACGAATCCATGGGTGTTTTCCGTTTTTCTAAAGGACCCCTCGTTTGTTTATAACAATCGCAGGAATTAAAAAAATGATGCAATTGTTTGAAAGATGGTAAGAAAAAATAAAAAAGTCGCATTTAGAGATTTCGGCGACGAATCCAAAGGTGTTCTTGGTTTTTTGATAAGACCCTTTGTTTGTTGATAATGCTTTACAAAAATTTTTTATTCCATAGATACAGGAATATCCAGGGTCGTAAAAATTCGACTCAAGACATGAAATAAAGTCTGGCTCCGTCTCAAAAATGAGACATCCAAAGATGTCTTCACTTCGTCTCCAATATGTCTTGATTGGAGGCAATTCAAGTCGAAACCAAGTCGAAGAATTTTCACTCGGGTATTCTCAAGTATTACAAAGTATTCTTTAAGAATACATGTACTCACGGAAAAAAGTGGATAGTTAGATTTACTATTTGGCATGGTTAATTGGAAGTTTACTTGTTCGTATTGTACAAAAAAAATTTTAATAGTTTTTGATACTGTATAAGATAGTAATTTGAAAATATACAATACCTAAAGTCAGCATTACTACTTTAAATTGTGAAAAAAGAAGATTACTGGGACAGCCAGCTCCAATAACTATACTGGAATCTTTATTAAAGTGTTCTTCATTTACTCCTTCCGAGAATTTCAGCCGGCTCGCATTCGTCGATGAGGGGTCCAAGGGGTCGAGAGAGAGGATTGTTTCCGGCCACGCATTCGTTGATGAGGAGGTCCAAGGTATCGAGAGAGAGGCGCGTGAGCTCAGCGGATTTACGCAATTTCCTTTGACTGTTTACATCGTAGGAATTCTTGGAAGAGCCTCAACGTCATAAAAAGCCATACCTGAGACCCTCTATGAATCGAGGTTTCAGTGTATTTAAAATATTATTTTCGCTAATCAGGCTGGCAGCCCCTCCCCTCCCCCCCTCCGTCGGCAAAGCGCGGTTTTGCTTTACATTAGTTACGCCACTACTTGTGATAAGTACAGTTTACAAAGTGAACTTGTCGCAAAAACTTTTATAATAATGTTTTATCTGTGGATATAATATTATTTGAGATAATTATCATGAATAAAGAAAGCAAATAGCGAACGATATCTACTTTATACTTCAATACTGTTTTTTTTTTACAAAACTTGCAGAATACAAAAATATTCTGACGAATTATAAAAATATAATTGGTTTTAAGAGTAATTTATTCTTTTTTCATTTTATTGATGTTGCATTAAATTCTCTTCGGGCCTACAAATTTATTTTACAATAGAAAAGTTGTAGGCACATCAATGAAAAGCGACTTTTTATATGTCAAGAACATAGTTCTTTATTTCAATTCAAATTTTATTACACTATTGGCGTAAACTAACGGGTATACATTATTTTCTTATGAATTAAGATAGTTGTAGTATTTTTCATCTATAAATTCTACCATAGGTGGACCTTAGACTACAAAAAGTCTCTAAAAGTTCAAATAAATCGTGCACTCCGCATGTAAATATTGTACAATAATTCACAGAGTGATAGTTTTGAAATCAATTATTTTTTTACATCATTTCTCATATGGGATTTTCTGTTTATGATATTTTTCATTTTCTATTGCATTAAAAATGTTAAAAATCGTATTTGATTAAGCCATTCAGGTTCAAATATTGATTTATTTGGAAGATTTTTTCTTTAGTAGAATGGTCGGAAATTAATGCTTTTCACAGTGTGACCTTTTCTTATATGTTGCACATAAAACTACATTGAAGAAATGCTGTAATTGAATATTTATATCAAAGCTACTATTTATTTATCTAAAACAATCCTTAAATACCTCTGTTATTGATACAATTAGTAGTATTGGTACAACTGAAATTATTCAAATTACGCTCAAATGATTAAGAAGGCATGAAACCAAATGATGATGAAACCGTGGTGCCAAAAAATTGAAAGCATTTTTCTTTTAAATTCGAAGGGAAATTTCCAAAAGCTCAAATTTTAACAAATGGCGGCTATTCATCTGAAAATACAAATTTGGGATTTTTCCGAAAGATATACGATATAAATGGGAAGAACTCTGCAATTTTTGCCAAAATATTTGTTTTTCTTTCTGAATTCCAGAGTATGTGTGAGATGTCACTTGCTTATGAACCTCAGTTGGCAAAATGTCAGCAAAATTGATTGTCTTTGTTTTTAAAACCATTGTTATTTGCAAATTTTCTAAATAACGTTTTTTTTTTTTTAGTTAGCACTTCAACTATAACGCTTAACCGTCTTGTTTTTATGTAAATTTGACCAGATAGGAATATTAGTGCCACTGACAAATGTGTTTGGTTCTGACAACAACAAAATTTTGTTGTACGAAGAGCAAGAACATTATTTTTGGTTTAACCATATTTTTGTTAGCATATCAAAAGGTTTTGTTAAGCCAACAAAACAGTTTATTGAATCAGCATACATTTTGTTGAACCAACAACACAACATTTTGTTGAATACAAATTTTTCTCAGTGTGACGTTCGTTCTTTTGCGTCCGGTACATGAATGTACTGCCAATAAATTAAGCTTAGGTCCTAGTATCAGCCCCTCCTCAAAACCGAAAATGATAACTTTTTACCCTGACTTAGAAAAATTCTAATACCTCCTAAACTAGAACAGGCCATAAGAACCTCTTCGCATATGGACGTACTCAATTGAAAAAATTTATTCGATTAAATTAATTTTATTCATTTTAAAAACTTTCTAGAAGTAAATCAGGAAATAAAAGTATGTTGGGTAAGCAAGGGTATCGCCGACACCTCCTCAGTGAATGACATTTTCTATAAATAAACGCAATCATATTTAGATTTTGATGCTTTAAATAGGATTAGTATCCAAAATCTTTCGTTTCAGACATCACTGTTCTTATTATAAACAATTCTCATATTGATACACGTGCATTCGTTTTGAAGTATGCAATTTCTTAATAAATCACAGTAAATCCTAAGGTGTCACTTTTTGATCGAAAAGGGTGTCAAAGCATTGCATAATGGGAAAAGAATTAACATCTACGTAAAAAGATGTGAATGTAGGTGCAATTTTCAATGTAGTAGCTGTGTTGTTATCAACTGTTTCTCTGTTGTGCAATGTCTTGGCACTAGTTTTAATCAAAAAGTGATACCTTGGGATTTAGTGTGATGATATCGTTCTCTGGGTAGGATGTCTAACATTCACCTTTTAACCCTATATATTGAACAATTATAGGTAATACTTCTTTGCTGAATACTTATTGTATTATTTATGAAGATTTCTCGAGCTATGATTCTCTGAGCATCAATACAAATTTTATACAGCGTATATTATCAATTTTTTTCATAAATGTAATTTTTACATTCTTATCCTGATGAGTAGGTAGTAGTCTCATGTCAAATTTGACATCGCCAGTTTTCATCAAAGCTCCACGTTTTGAGACATTCCGAGTGAGAAAAAGGGGTTTTTCAGAGGGTATCTGTCTATTTGTAGTCTGTAGACACGATAACTTTCGAAAAAATTATGGGATTAGATTGTGCTTTGGCATAATTTTTTAGGTTCCAAAAATAAAGTTCAAGTTCACTAATTGGCCCTCGGTGAACAACGGTTATGGTCTTATCCAATGTAATGTAATAATAATAATAATCAAATTACAGTTGCTGGGAATAATAATTTTTCAAATGCCATTATTTCTATTAATTTTTTGTCCACTGATGTTTTTTTTTCATTTTGAACTACTCCTAAATATTTATGTTTTGCAGATAAAAATTTAAATAGTTCAACTAAAAAGATTTCTTGTCGAACATTGTTAAACCTGTGATACCCACGATCATTTTAAGACAAAAAAATCCCCAGGGAGATTTTTGAATAAACTTGATTTTTTATTTTTATGTGGTAATTATTATGTATATTTTCATAGAAATAACTACAAAGCTGAGCTTTCTTGGCTTGAAGTCTGTGATTTGGCATTGAAAAGAAGGCTCTAGATGTTAAATACCTTTGGACACCTTGAACTTTTGAAAATTATTTGGAACAGGTGCATAAAATCAGTGTTAATCAGTTTTTTTGGAAATTTCTTCTTTTCAGAGCATTCTTTGTCTAAAGTAACTCAAATAAGAATTTCAATGTGTGCAATTTTCCGTAAAACTAAATAAAATTGAATGTTCTATCTCTTATAGCTAAACTTTGGAGTTATTTCAATGAAGATATACATAATAACCTCCAAATTTAAAAAATCAAGTGTATTCAAAAATCCTCTAAGGAATTTTTTTTGTCTCAGCATCATCGTGGGGTATCGCAGAAATAAAATTATAAAAAAAACGTGAGAGCCCTTTTGGGTTGAAATCAGTTGAGACACACCGTGCAAAGTTCAATGACTACAGCATAATACAGGAAATCCTTGCGCGGGTATCACTTGTAATGTCATGAACATAGTTTTAAATATAAATATTATTGTTGATCCAACGTTTTATTTCGGTCAAGGCTTCATCTTGCTCGGAGACATGATAAAAAATTTGTCAATACCAAATCCTAACAAGTTTAGATTTTATTGATATGAGGATATTTTCTAATTGAAATGAACTAGATTTGAAAATATTATACTCAATTTTTCCAGAGTCATGATTCTGGTCGAAATATTTACTAGTTCGATAGCGAAATAATACCAATTTACTAGTGAAAATAGAAGACTTTTTTTGGGCTGTATATATTAATTAAAAGAAGGTAATAGAAATGGAATAGGTGACAAATAGAAAAAATAAATTGAAGAACTCGATTGTGTAACATTCTCAATCTTATTGAAACAATAAGAAGCCACTATTGTGAAACTCAAATGCAAATAGGCCAAGTCACCTTCATTAACATGACGTATTTACTAGCTATTCCTTTAAAATGGAAAAAAACCGCCACAAACTAGTGAAATGGGTTCAGTATGGGTGTGTTTACTCTACTCATTGTATGGGTACTTTGCTTCATCATAGAGAAATATGTTTGATAACTTTATGTATCATTACTACAATTGGTCATATAGATTTATAAAATTTGAAATAGGTCAGTCGATTCATCTTATCTAAATGAATCAAATTGGTACTTACTATACTAATGTACATAAAATATTTAAAACGTTTTCCTCTCACAAACTTTGAAACAAATTTTCAAATATATATTCCTGATGACTACAGTTGGTCATATAAGCCTTTTAAATAGGTCAATCGAATCATCTTGTCAGAATGATCAAATTAAGTACGAAAAATGCAAAAATTCAATAAATCTTGCCGATAAACATTTTTGTTTGGAGATAGCTATAAAAAGTCTGTCGAATTATATCAACTAAATATCACCTTTGTTTTGAAAAATTGGGTTTATAGTGTCTGCTGTTACTGAGAAAGCTGTGACAAGGATTATTAAAAATTTCGAATTATTCGAATTCATTCTTGGTTTTATCACGATATTTTGAGCTTATTTTAGAGAAAAATGTAAAACAAAAAAAATATTATTTTCATCAGATCCAGCGCTAAACCTAATCAGTCCTCTATGAGGAAACAATTAGAATTATTCATACATTTCATCTATTTTACCTTGCTTTATTCACGCTTTTAGTATACGTTGTAGTATATTATTCTAGTAGTATATTCAGCTAGTATGTTATTTTAGTATATTACTACATATTAGTATTTACTAAGTAATCACTAGCTTCATTTACATTTCAACTTCACTTTTTTTAACATATTAATTGAAAGGGTAAAAGGGTAAAGGCATGCAATCATCAAGGATATTCCTACAGTCGATTTCGAAGATTAAATTCTTCCTTTTTTTACTATTGAGACATTTTCACTTAATTTTTATTTTCCATGAGCTTAAAATTGCGACCAATTTAACGCCCTTTACTAAAAAAAGCAACTAAGGGCTTAGGCTACAATAAAGAAAGGTTCGGTTTATTTACTCGTTTATCTATTCAGTAACATTTATTTTATAGTTGAATAACACAGACATAGTTTAAATCTCATTTTATCTCTCTTCAGAATGAGTGAAAGCACAAGTTTTAGTTTTTTCACATATTTCTTTAATTCACCGGACTAGAAATTTTATGTTCATCAATTTATGTCTTACTTAGCTAAAAAATCTGGATAAGCTGGATCATTGTTCAAAATATCCTGGAAATTCTCAAGAACTTCTGTAGAACTATAAAAGAAAAAATTATAAAAGAACAAGGAGAAAATCAAAATGAACACCAAGAAACCACAGAACCTGAAAATCCTGTAGATAACAGGGAGATTCTGGAAATTCTGAGAAAGTAGCACCCAAAAAAGTGCAAGGTGAAAACAAATGAAACAATGCAATACAGAGTTGTTGAAAATAAAAACATCTACTGAAAATTGCTTTTATGTTTATAAAAATATGAAAATAGATTTTCAAAGTAGATTATTATTGTATACATATTATTGTATAAATATTTTTGTATATTGATGGAGAAGTACTTATATCTGACTAATTGAGATTTAATCTTTTATAAATTTGTATTCTATAATGGTAATTGAAATCATGACCTAAATTAAAACTTCACATATTGAAAAATGGAAAGCTTCTTCTCTGGTCTTAGAAAAATTATTTATATTATTCACTATATATATTTGTATAATCTTCCTGCTGAGAAAGAATATTTCTTTAGTATAACAATTAATGAGTATACAATTATTTTTAAACATATTTGTGAACTAAGTATTCTTATTTAGAAACATTTTTTTAATGTTAAGTATTCAAAGGATTCAAATTGTTATAATTTAAGTTAAAATGCATTCAATCTGTTCCCACGAAGATTGAAATAAGAGATTAGTATCATTTATATACATACATTGCAATGTAAAAAGTGTTTAATCGCCAGCCAATCTTTGATCAACCATTTTGGATTAGATGGGTAGATTAAAAACTGTCATTCCATTGACAAAAAACTATAATCTTTAGAATTTAATTTCCAAATTTTAGAATGTATGAATCATGTAATATGTATAAGTGAACTATAATATACAGTTTTCTTTTCTGATAATTTCAGGTAAATTCATCATTAGGACCACAATCATCAAATGAATGAAAAAACAATACAAAACTATCCTATAAGTTATTTTTCTTATCTGAAATTTTCACATTTAGCTTGTTTTTTTGGAAAAGTTCCATCTACTCGTCGGATTTTAATCCTGATTGATGTATTTGCAAACAGTTTACAATCTGATCTTTCGATTTCAAAAAAATTGAAAGATCAAGCAAAATAAGAAGAAACTATCATTTTCTCATAATTCAGAGTACTTCATATTTATATTGTATAGTAAATCTTCTAAATGTTGTATAGCAAATTCAATACGTATTTCCATTACGTTCATTAGTAAAATCGCTATTGAAATTTCTGTGAGCAATCACGATTACTTATTTCTCATATCGGCACTTTGTATGTTCATTTCCTTATTTAGGTCTGAGCAGCTAAACTTATGGACAAATTTTTCTTTTTATTAAGTTAGCAACATGTTACCCCCCTTTGCAGGTCCATCAAATTATAGAATTTATTACCTATCTATTTAATTATTATCAATCAAAAGTCAACATGACTTCTCGCAATGACTCCTTGTCATTTTTAAAATTTGTTGAAAATTTTCATTTTCGAAAATTTATTTAATGTAGGAAATTTATACTTGAATTTAATTTTCAAAAATTTAGAAGCTTCTCGTTTTTGTATTATCATGGTTCTTTTGCGCTCTAGCCAAAAAATTCTATATCACCTTTTTACATTCGGTGTCTCAATTTTTATCAGGTCAACTCAGCGAAGAATTTCTAGAACATTCTACAAAGTCAACTAGTACCAATAAATTTTAAGAAAAAAATTTAATGCGTAGTATTGCGGCAGAAATTTTTCTCAAGGTCTAAATTCATGAAGATTTTTGAACGAATGTTTTCCTCAAACTTTTGATAAATAAATATCGCAGGGATCTCAGTCAGCTTTTATGTCTAAATAAACATTATTACACGGTATACTTACTGATCACGCATTATTTTATTGCATGTGCGTGTCGTGTTTGAAAACAGTGACTAGGTGTCCTTAACCTCGTTTTTGGGTATTATTCATAAATTTTATTGCTGCTACATTACGATTAAATTTTTTAATTAAATCATCGAGACGCATGCAATGTAGGGTGTAGGAAAACGAAGTTTCTGGGCTCACCAAAAATATTTCTCGAAGATCACCGAATTTCTGTGATACTAGATAGATATGGTCATATCGAAAATGTACATATTTTTTATTTTTGCAAATTTTAAAGTTTGTTATAAATAATAATATATAACTCAAACCTTTACCAACTTGTTTAGCATATGGTCTTTTTTGAAATTGTAAAGAAATACTCTTTAATAGCTTCTTAGTTGCTTTACTTTTTTTTTAAAGTTCAAAATTTCTTATAAGGAACTTATATAGTTCTGATTAAAGAACCACGCTATCATTTTTTTAATCTCTATGAAATTTCTATTTAGCGCTAAGGGCATTTGAAAATTCATTTTCACACCCGAAAATCAATAAAATTAATAAGTACAACTTTTCTTTATGTTTGTAATAAATAATAATATAAAGTTGGAACTTTAACCAATTTTTTTCGAATAAGGACTTTCTGAAAATTGTAAAGAAATATTCTTTTATAGCTTGTTAGTTGGTTAACTTTCTTCTTCAAAGTTCGAAATTTCTTACAAGAAACCTATAAATATTGTTAACTAAAGGACCGCACTATCATTTTTTTCAATATGAACAGAATTTATATTTAACGCTAAGGGAAAAAATTCATTTTCACGCCCGAAAATCAATAAAATTAATAAATACAACTTTTCTTTATGTTTGTAATAAATAATAATATAAAGTTGGAACATTAACCAATTTTTTTCGAATAAGGACTTTTTGAACATTGTAAAGAAATATTCTTTTATAGTTTGTAAATTGGTTAAATTTTTTCTTCAAAGTTCAAAATTTCTTACAAGAAACTTACAAATAGTTTTAATTAAAGCACCGCACTATCATTTTTTTCAATATGAACAGAATTCATGTTTAGCGCTAAGGTCATTTAAAAATTCATTTTCACACCCGAAAATCAATAAAATTAATAAATACAACTTTTCTTTATGTTTGTAATAAATAATAATATAAAGTTTGAACCTTAACCAATTTTTTTCGAATAAGGACTTTTTGAAAATTGTAAATAAATAATTTTTATAGCTTGTAAATTGGTTAAATTTTTTCTTCAAAGTTCAAAATTTCTTACAAGAAACTTATAAATAGTTTTAATTAAAGGACCGCACTATAAACAGAATTTATATTTAGCGCTAAGGGCATTTAAAAATTCATTTTTACACCCGAAAATCAATAAAATTAATAAATACAACTTTCCTTTATGTCAAACAAAACCATGGGGTACGGTTTTTAAGACTAGCAATAGATTACATATTGAAGTACTCAGATTGAAATAAGTTCAATATTAGAAAGTTTGAAAAGCCAATTACAAAATATAACAAAAAACCCCGTTGAGACAAAACTCATAAAAACAATTTTTTTTTGAGATAAATCTTTTTTCTGCTCTGATTTCAATAGGTTTAATTGAGCTCAAATCAAGGTAGAAATGAGAAAAAGATAAGAAAAATACATTTTTCTGCAACATGCGTCTAGCGAGTTTTTTTCTTTCTGGTTCTAAAGTAGTAATTCATACCAGAAACAAAAAGAGATTAGGAATGCTAGCACCTTTGGGTTGAGCTCAATCGAGGCTAACAGTGGGGATGTTTTTCCTCCTTGTAAACCAAAAAAAAATTTTGCAAAGCCTATGAAGCTTTTCCATACAAAATTCTTAATAAAAACACATAGGGTGGCAAGCGAAAACTAAAGTTCTCTGACTTTTCCTGACTTTCCCCTGACCGAAGGATGGAATTTCTTGACTACCATTTTCAAAAAATATTTTCTTGAAACAATTTTTGAAAACTAAAAGCACCACAAGCTGGTAACGTAGGATATACCCTCGGATATTCAATTTTCTTTGCTTCCAGAAATCAGAAAATTGAACGAATTTAACAGATGCTTCCATAGCTGAAACGTTAACTATTTTCTGTTCTAAATTTTATAATTTTCAGGTAGGATTTTTTTTCAGGAAAAACCTAAAGAAGGCTCACATATTAATTTATTTTTTGAAATTCAAAATTCCAGAAAAATATTATGATTGAAATCTTTGAAGTTCAAGTTAAAACATAACCAGTCTTTTTAACCAAGGTTATACGATAAGAGATAACGAACAATGTATCGCATAATCCAGATAAGTGAATCACGGTTACTTATCATGCAGCCGTTCAAATATTACCCAACGCACTTTAGGGGGGTGTTAAAAGTCGACGTTTTATAACGCTCCTATCATGATCTTAAGGTCCATGTTATTCTTGGAAACTATGTTTTGTCAGCATTTTGCACATTAGAGTGGGTCGAAAATAAAAAATTCTGGAATTTGAACACGAAAAAGTGGCGTATTGGGATCCTAAAAAAGTACAATTAATTAGGAACCGATCGAAACGCAGCTTGGTTACTAGCGCTCGAGAAAATATTTAAAAAATTTCTTGTTTGCAGATTTTATCAACTTTCTTGAGTGTCAATTTTTTTACATTTCTGGAGGTCAAAAAAGTCTTCCCAATTTTTTGCGGATTTTAATAAAGCATTCTCTAAGAGATAATTCCTATTTAATTCACCCCTGTTTTCGGGAAAAATTCTTAACACCTGTGTTAATAGGGAAACATTTTTTTCGGTCCTTTAATCAAAACTATATAAGTTTTTTGTAGGAAATTTTGAACCATAAAAAAAGTCAAGCAACTAACAAGCTATAAATGAGTATTTCTTTGCAATTTTTAAAAAGTCCATATTTGAAAAAATTGGTCAAGGTTAGAATTTTATATTATTATTTATTACGAACATAGACTGGCGAAAAAAATGGACATTTTGCATATGGCCACATCTATCTAGGTTCATCCCTGCGATAATTATTTCTCAAAAGTTTGAAGAAAATAGACGTTCAAAAACCTTCAGAAATTCAAAATTCAAAAATTTCCGCCGCATGCTACTCATTAAATTGTTTTCCTAAAATTTATTGGTACTAGTTAACTTCGTAAAATGTTCTAGAATCTTTCCGCTAAGCTTATCTGATAAAAATTGAGAGGCCGGATGGAAAAAAGAAATATAGAAATCTTTGGCTCGAGTGCAAATGAACCCTGATAATACAAAACCGAGAAGTTTCTTTTTTTTCATAAGATTCAAGGATAAATTCTCTTCATTAAATATATTTTTGAAAGTTAAAATTTTCAAGAAATTTTCAAAATGACGACAAGTCATTGTGAGGAATTATGTTGCCTCTTGAATAATAATAATTAAATAGATACATAATCAATTCTACAATTTGATGTAACTGCAAATAGGGTAAAATGTTTCTAATTTAATAATAAGAAAAATTTGTCCATATATTTAGCCTGGCCGTGCACCTAGGGCTAAATAAAGAAATCAACACATAAAGTGCCGATTTAAGAAATAAGTAATCGTGATTGTTTATTGAAATTCCTATAGCGATTTTACTTGTTAATTTAATGGAAATACGTATAAAGTTTAGTATACAACATTAAGTAAATTCACTATACAATATACATATTAAGTACTCTGAATCATGAAAAAATGATATTTTCTTATTTTAATTAACCTTTCAAACTTATTTGAAACCGAAAGATAAGGTTGCAAACCCTTTGCAAATATATCAGTCAGGACTGAAATACAACGTGTAGGTGAAACTTTTTCCGAAAAAGCAAGCCGAATGTGAAAATTTCAGTTAAAAAAAAAAATAACTTCCAGAATAGTTTTGTATCTCTTTTCATTTATTTGATGATTGTGGTCTTAATAATGAATTTATTTGGAATTATCAGTAATGAAAACTATATATTATAGTTCAGTCATGCATATTATTTGATCATAAATTCTGAAATTTGGAAATTGAATTCTCAAGATTAAAGTTTTTTGACAATGGAACGACAGTTTTCGATCTGCCAGTCCAACCTAAAATGATTAATTAAAGATTAAAAGGAAGATTGGCTAAAGATTAAACATTTTTTACATTGAAATGTACGTATATGAATGATACTAATCTCTTATCTTAATCTTTGCAAAAATAGGTTAAATACATTTTACGTTAAACTATAACAATTCGAATCCCTTGATTACTTGACATACAAAAGTGTTTCAGAAAAAATATATTTAGTTAACGAACAAGTGTAAAAATAATAGTATAATTATCAATTGTTATGCTGAAGAAATATTCTTCCTCTGCAGGAAAATTATACAAATATATATATATAGTGATTAATATTAATAATTTTTCTAAGGCTAGAGAAGAACACTTAAATTTTTAAATATATTTAAAGTTTTAATTAAAGTCATGATTTCAATTACCGGCGAATACGATTTTAAGTCAAGGACGTTTCCATAGTAAGATATGCTCAGATCGTCAAAGTGGATACAAGTACTTCTCTATCTCTATACAACAATATTCATAGTATAATATATATGCAATAATCATTCAGTTTGTAAATCCGATTTGATATTTTAACAAACATGAAATTAATTTTCAGTAGATGATGTATTTATTTTCAACAATAAAACATGGTTTACACAGATTCCAATTGAAACATATTTTCATCAAAAACTTTTTTAAACAAAATGTACAGTACGAAGAATAAAGTAAAATCGAAAATTTTCTACCAATGGAACTTTAATGAAGGTTTCTTGGAGTTTATCTTGATTTTATCCTTGATCTGGTAGTTCTCTAGAATTTTCAAGCAATCCTGAACGATGGTCTTTTTCAGAGAAACAATTTTGTTTCTTTGACTTTGTTCGCATCTTGTGTCGTTTTAGCAAGAAACATGAATTTCCATTTTTCAGACAACAAAAATTCTTTCTTCTCTCCGAAATACGGACACAGGACATTCTATTATGAAATATACTATTTACATTATTACGAATAAAAAAAAGGCGAATACCTATATCAGCTTTGAAAATGTCACACTTTTAACAAAAATTTCGACCATTATTTGATAATCCGCGTTTTCAATTTTAAAAATTCAAATACTCATAACTTTGTCAAAAAAAATTTTCGCTGAATGGATAGGATACGTTTCGTCTTATTCCCTTCGAAAAAAACATATTCAAGTGGAAAATTGTACTGTGACTTGAACATGGGCTGTCTGCCTGATCTGAAATGAATTTGGCTAGGAAAACAATGTAATGAACAGTTTTTGAATTGGAAATTTTCCCCAAGGACGCAATTGTTATGAACATCCGTCTTCTTTAAATTCCCGATAAATAATTATTTCAGGGCTCTAAGCCAATTTATATGCACTGCAGAAAAAAAATGTTTCATTTTGAACGCAAAAATGGTGACAAACTTTCTGAAACAGAATTGAACCACAATTGTTTCAATTCAAGCGATATAATCATTGAAAGCAATTCATTTGTTTTTCAGTTTTGACATTGATTATGTCAGCGAACATAGCTGATGTTCAAAAGGAGTTTTTGAGGAATTTTTGAGGAAATGAGCTGAAAAAAAATTGAATCCTTAGTTCTTTCTTTGTGAGAAACACAAAAAACTAGGGTTTTTTAAAAGTAGAATTGAAATAGGTTGTATGAAATTCCACATAATTGTATTAAGTATTAAACAAATTTTCAAGTATTATTATTAAGTATTATGAAATTAAGTATTTGCAATATGGCAAACTCTTCTCATAACATTTCGATACCCAAATTAAAACGCAGTATGTAAAAATTTATACGCAGTAATGAATCGTTAAAAAGTTTGGTCTGTCTGTGTGTCAACAATAATGATCATTACATGCGGTATACTCGTACTTACTGATAACGCATTATTTTTTTTCATGTACGACACGTGTTTGGAAACATAGGGACTAGACGTCAGTTTCTTCATTTTTGTGTACTTTGTGTTAATCTCATTGCCGCTACATTACTCACAAATTAGCAAAGTATTCTGGAAGGATCCATGCAATGGAAATTTTTCAAACTTATGAAGGACTTACATCAGAATGTTATACGTGAATTTTCTCCTTCCACCGGATAGTGGGTACTATATATATCGGCCAGGATTCTTCTAAATATTCATTAGTTACAACGCAACCCCAGAACATATATCGACGAGCATTCTTCGCAAAATTCATCAGTGGGAACTCAATCCCAGTATAATCAAGTTCTTGTATTTCTCGAGAAAATGCAGCTCGTTATTGCTGCTCTGCTTCTTACCTCTGCGGTATTCATTCGTAAGTATAATAACATTATTAAGAATAATACATGTTCATTTCAGTTTTTCTCAAAATATCGACTATGTTCGGAAATGCATATTACGGCATCAGTTTATACAAATTCGCTAGACTCCTTTTTATTTTTTAAAATGTTTCCTTTTTTCCATTAATCTTTTTTTTCATACAGACTCATGTATTATTCAAGATTATCAAAACTTACGTCTTTATTTTCTGTTATTTCCGATATAGCGATATTCTTGCAGCCAAGCTGTCTTTCAACTTGTTGAAAAAATTTACAGTTATTTAAACTTATATGCATGTGAGGGATTTAGTAATCTTAGTTATTGTTTCAGTATTTTTTCTTGCTTTATATTACGTTACTCCACAGTAAGCCTAGTTTAGATATTATTATTGGTTCTTTTTTCTAACCTCCTAAATTAATTAAATTTAATTACGGAATGTAACTCATGAATGTATGTTACAGAATTAGGTTCAACCTTACCGGTTCCCAGTCCTGCACCTGGTGCAGAAGCTAAGGATCAAGGTCAAATTCAACCACCAACTGAGCAGCCTAAACCATCAGGACAACCTGAAAATGGTGGAGAACCAGAAAATCCTAAAAAAACTGAACCTACGGCACCAGTTTCCAGTCCTTCAGCAGAGAAACCTCAAGATGCTTCTTCTCCAGTAGCCGGAGATAAAGTCCCACCAACGGAAGCGCCTAAACCATCAGCACAACCTGAAAATGGTGGAAAACCAGAAGAATCTGAAAAACCTGCACCTAACGAACCGGTTTCTAGTCCTAAAGCAGATAAACCTCAAGATTCTTCTTCGCCAGCAGCCGGAGGTAAAGTCGCACCAACGGAAGCGCCTAAACCATCAGCACAACCTGGGAATGGTGTAAAACCAGAAGAATCTGGAAAAGCGGCACCTAACGAACCAGTTTCCAGTCCTCCAACAGATAAACCTCAA